>OMOT01059738.1:0-12274 GCA_900312575.1 Acanthochaenus luetkenii | reverse complement strand
CCAGCCCTTTTTTTTGGGGGGGGGGAGAGAGAGAGAGAGAGAGTGGGGGATTGGGAATGGAAGAACAGCTGTGGTGACCCATGGCTCAGTAAAGAATACAGCCTAGCATTTCATTTGCTGTACTTCTGATTTTGCTCACAGGCAGAACAAAAGCACAAAAGTCGGGTGTCTGTAATGTAATCAGGCTCATATAAGAGTTGGCCTCACTGTAGAGGGCTATCGCTCTGAAAACAATGGCAGGGGAAAATGTGGGAACCATTACTTGCCTTGGTCTGCCCTGCCGTCTCCCCTTTCATGTCTGGCCAACGTGTGTGAGGGCATGAAAAATGTGTTTGATGAACCATTACACTTGTTTCTGTTGAAATACAACTAAGCAAGCATTTCCTGTAAGGGCGAAATAATATATGAGCTGTGGAAAATCTTTTAGGTAAAGATGAGTGTTTTAATAGTGCTGGGACAAATGTAAATGCATCCTAAAGACACTTGGTTTACTATATACTACATTAGTTTGTGGCATTTTCATAAGTAGACTGTTGTATTAGTTTCCCTTAATGGGTATATATACCTCCTTGCTCCCCTTTGACATGTTATCTTGTGGAGGGCTTTGTTGTTGACTGTATGTTCCACCCATTTGAAAAGAGCAACGTGTTAGTAGGGTCCCTCCTAATTCCTTGAAGATTCAGTGCAAATGTAGAAAAGTGTTTCGTTTTTTCACTTTCCCAGCTGTTATGCTATAATACCATTTAAGGGGAGAGATTTATTTGAACTGCGATTAAAAGGTTTACTACTGGTAAAAATGTGTCCTGTACTTCATTTTCATTGTTCCCCTAGGCATAATGTTGTTATCTCTCCCACAGGTTCAGTCATGGACAGCCCCCAGCTCTCACCATTCAACTCCAAGAGTCCACTCTGCCTCTCGCCCTCCTTCCAGATGTCTACCCTCAGCCTTCCAGGCCAAGTCCCTTCGCCCCTGCAAAGCCCCATCCTGAGCGAGGTGTGCAGCAATGCCAGGCTAGAGGAGGAGGAGGAGGGCAGGAGGAAGGTACACTGCTTATATGCCACCCTTCCACCCCCTTCCTCACAACACTTTTTTTTATAGAGTCTAGACCCATCAGAAATGACTGAACCCAAGGGACTACAGATACCATATGATTCACTATGGGTTGCTGGATTTACAACAAAATAATAAAACAAATGGAGGGAAAATGAATTTCCCATTCTTTGTCACTGTAGCATAGAAATATTGGAGTTTCCTCATCATAGGTTTGACACTAATGGCCCTCTTCTCCCTCAGAGGTATCCCACTGACAAGGCCTACTTCATTGCTAAAGAGATTCTTACCACAGAGCGAACATACCTGAAAGACCTTGAGGTCATCACTGTGGTGAGCTGTGTTTTTCATCCACGATCATTACACATTCTTGTGCGTGTGTTGGGAGAATATGCGTCAATATTCTGTCTGTTCCTCTGCCACTCCCAGTGGTTCCGCAGTGCTGTGATCAAAGAAAACGCCATGCCCGAAGGCCTGATGACCCTGCTCTTCTCCAACATCGACCCCATCTATGAGTTCCACCGAGGCTTCCTCAAGGAGATAGACCAGAGGCTGGCTCTCTGGTAGGTGCTCCGTCTGTATTTATTTATGTGACAAAGCTGCTAATGAGATGGCAGTAAAGACTACAGCTGCAAAAATGTCTCCGTTTCCCCAGGGAGGGGCGCTCTAATGCTCATGTCAAAGGGGACTACCAGAGGATCGGTGATGTGATGCTAAGGAACATGTGTGCTCTGAAGGTGATACTAATGCTCGGAAGGCTTTCTGATCCGCATCGCCTCTGTTTGGCTACAACAGACGGGAGCTGAAGTTAAAGTCTTGAATTGTGCGCTATGCTTGTCCACTGTCATCCTCAGGAGTTCACCAGCTACCTACAAAAGCACGACGAGGTGTTAACAGAGCTGGAGAAAGCCACCAAGAGGCTGAAGAAGCTGGAGACCGTCTACAAAGAGTTTGAGCTGCAGAAGGTCTGCTACTTGCCCCTTAATACATTCCTGCTCAAGCCCATCCAGCGCCTCATGCACTACAAGCTCATCCTGGAGAGGCTGTGCAAGCATTATTCCCCTGTCCACCGCGATCACGACGACTGCAAGGGTGAGACGTCACACATCATTTGCCGTCAAGAGTAGCTAAGTCTCTAACATAATGATGCCGTTTGATCATCTTAACACCGCTTCTGTTTTTAATTGGCTGTTTCGCTTTGGTCATCGCTGTAGATATGTGGTCATAAAACATTGATGTACTATTTGGGGCGCTAATACTGTTTGCGTCCATACAGAGGCCCTGAAGGAAGTGGCTGAGATAGCCACTCAGCTCCAGAGTAGCCTTATCCGACTGGAGAATTTCCAGAAGTTGACAGAGCTGCAGAGAGACCTGATTGGGATAGATAACTTAACAACGCCAGGCAGGGTGAGTGCAGTGACATGGAGCAGAGGGTAGGGGGCACTGAGAAATAGGGTAGAAAATGCAACGCATCTACTGTAATCATCATTCTGTTTTTAGGAGTTCATACGAGAGGGTTGTCTGTACAAGCTCACCAAAAAAGGGCTACAGCAAAGGATGTTTTTCCTGGTTAGTAGAAATGTCTTCTTCATGCTGGAACTGTGATTAAAAGCTGGAACAAATCATCAATTCATAGTATTTGAATAATTCTGCTTCTTATTGTCTGTGTTAACAAATATTTTCTTTTCAGTTCTCAGACATGCTCCTCTACACAAGCAAAGGTGTTACAGCGACCAATCAATTCAAAGTCCATGGCCAGCTACCTCTTCATGGCATGATAGTGAGTATAAGCTCTAGTTCACCTCTAACCTTTGTCTCTCAGGGTTAATCTGCATCAGTCCAGTGAAGATCCCTCTATGGCCCTGGGTGCACTATCAAGAGGATCAAGTCAGACACCTGCCCGTGGCATTGAATTTCATTACCTCTAAATGTGACTTAGAACACTGAGGATCGAATCTAAATCTGTTCATACCACAAAAATCACTTTTGTGGAGAGGAGTGATTATTTCCCCAGTGTTAGCGGTGCTTTAGATTCCCTCGCATTCCCCACTGCTGTGTGGTTGAACTCTGAGCTATTCTAGAAATGTTTAAATCTTAAAAGTACTCAAAAGCTTGTTTTGACAATCTGTTAGTCAGGGTCAGGTGAGGCAAAGCAAACGAAATGGTCTGCATGATGAGGCAGGATGTTAAAGCATAGAAATGGTCTGTAGTAACGGAACAGTGTGGCAATGCGTTGCGGAGGGAGGGCCTGGGTCTTCCTAACCTTGCATGTCTCTGCTTTACTCCTGGCTGCAGCTCATAGTGCTGGATGCACCGGTAAGTACTCCGAGCTCTGCTTGCTCGGACGCCCAAACCCTCGTCTCCCATGCTTGTGTAGACAAAACGCCAAAAAGCACACCTAGCAGATTGCTCAAGATGAGGAATGAAGTCGGTCCTTTCCTGCCACAACCATTTATGGGTGTAGATCAAGCCAAGTAAACCATGTGCGTTCTCATGAACCTACATTAACATTATGAAACTTAAGGAGGACATAAGGGGAAGATTTGCAGTCATGTTTGACTATGTCATTAAAACTTTGGTGACTGGTTAGCTCTGCTAAAACGTTGCTGACTGCCAGTGCTGATTAAATGTGTAGGCCTGTGGGCGCTTTGGCTGCCAATGCAAACAACTGAGGCAGACTGCCTCAAGCTGCTCCTGACCTTTGTCCACCGATGCATTCCGACTTTGTATTGATGACATTCTGATAGGTGTGTTTTGGCCTTAAACAAATGTGGCCACTGATAGGAGGCTAAGAGTGTAAGCTTGTGAATGGAAGGACATTAACCCACCTTGGTTTACTGTCAGATATAGATGCTCTTCGTCAGGTCTTTTTGTGACTTGAGTCAGACTTTCTGACTCTTGTTTCCCTTTTCAATCTATAACCTTAAACAATTCCAAGAGGTTTTGGTGTGTTAAGACGGGCTGCCTGTGGTATTTTGATCATCATTACAAGGCTGCAGCTTTGTCTTCTATTTGACTATGAATTTCTCTGCCCTTTGTCTGTAGGTTGAGGAAAGTGAAAATGAGTGGTCAGTCCCCCACTGCTTCACCATCTACTCTGCTCAAAGGACCATTGTAGTGGCTGCCAGGTGAGCACAGATGAATGCACACAGACCATCTCACCATCTTCTTTAATTCGGTGCAATATTGGACCGTATAGTTGTAATTGTTCATTTGTGATTTCAGCTCTAAAGTGGAGATGGGGAAGTGGATTGAAGATTTGAACGTGGCTATTGACATGGCCAAGAAGTCACAAGAGAAATCCAGCATCTTCCTTGACGCTGGGCTTGGCGATCGCTCTAACCGTAAGAGCTTGTATTGATCTCGCTATTGTTTGAGATGTATAGTAACCTGTTTACTCCGCATACTCAAGTGTGAATCAAAGAACATGTTGTATACGTTATTATGTAGCCATGTTGTACTTTCGTCAGTCTTAAAAGAAAATGCTTTAAAATCCTGTTTCCTCTGGACATACGAACCATCCAGATCTACGGTTTATCCCTTTCCTCCACGCAACTTCCTTTCCTTCCTTCTCCCTACTTCCTCCCTCCTTCTTCAGGATCATCTGATGAGGTTTCTCTAGAGCAGGAGTCAGAAGATGACATGCACTCCTCCCGCACTTCACTGGATAAGCAGACGCATCACCGTGCCAACACAACTATGCATGTGTGCTGGCACCGCAACACCAGTGTGTCTATGTCTGATCACAGCCTGGCTGTGGAGGTATTCCTCCTCTGCCCACATTAAGACACACATACACACCCTGAAACACACCCTGATACACACGTTGAATATGTATGCAAACGCGCACAGACCATGATAAATTTGCTAGTTATATACACATCTTTGTGTAAACGCCGTTGGTCATCCTAACTACTGCATCAGCGGTGGTTGAAAACAACAACATTGCTCTGGGGTCCATCGTGGTGTTTCATTTCCTTACCATCACCCCCTTCATTTTACTTTAATCTATCTTCCCCTCATCTGTCCCTAATGTCTGATAATGTCCTGTGTATTTTGTCTCTACTGTCTTACTAAAGCGTTTTCTGTATGGCTCTAAAGAGCCAAAGAAGAATGCTTTGGTCCTCTTTGGCTCATTTGATTCCTCTTTCTTATCATTTATGCTATCAAAAGCATATTAATGATATGCATGCAAAAAAGGTTCTGTCATGATTCTCCGACACTAACAGCTAGGGCTGGGTTTAAAAAATAGATCTTCATTTGAATGATCCGATATCGATTCATAAAATCCCGAGATAGATATTTTAGTATATGCCTTTTCCCGTGGATGCGTGAAGCTTTAACCCTGTTAGTCTCGCGTGACCTTTGGTTCTTCGCTCAACGAGGCCTGAGGCCACTTAACAGGTTTACGCCATTTCCGCCACGTTTGTTTACAAGTGTGGTAACAAATAAGTAGTCACCAAAGCCACGGAGAATATAGACAGGGACTCTTGCCTAAACAAGTATGGAGAACTCTTGGAGCGTTTTAAGTCACAGTAACTGTCATATACGGTAAACATTTACCATGCAATGTTACTAAGAGAGTTACGGTAATACAGAGACACGTGTAGAGTAGACCGTGATATGGACTGAGAGTTAACGTGTTGTGCCAAGTTACTAAGTGTCATCATTTTACAGTAACCATCTGCTGATGATACGGTTACATTAGGAAAGGACTATCCACTAGGGATGGGCAGATCGGAACTGTGGTATCGATACTCTCATACTACTCATTTGGTATCAATTCCTTTTGAAAAGTATCAATTTCAGCTAAGTTATTTTTAATCCAAAATGTGGTTGCGTCAACCCCGTGTCCCTCTGCACTTTCGTAGCACGTAATATGTTTCTGCCAGTGAACAGCAACAGGGGTGAGACCATGTGAGACATGGGACACATCACGAGAATCGCACACATCCTCGAGTCCGACCGGAAACGGTCGTAATGCAGCTGTCCTCCGTAATGCAGCTGACAATGGAGGAGTCATCAGAACTTCTGTATGTGGCACGTTTTGGTGTTGAAGCAGAAGTCTGAGGTGTAGAGGGTGTGAATAGAAATGGTGACAGTACGGTTCCTTGGGGTGCGCCGGTGTTGCTCACAGTGTCCCTGGCCTCTCCAGGTGTGAATAGGCCCTGTGGAGGAGCTAGATGATGGCATCCTTCATGCCAATGTGGGCCTGGTACGCAAACTGCAGGGGTTCCAGGGAGCCGCAGACCAGGGGCCTGAGGTGCTGCAGAACCAGACTCTTTAAGGTCTTCATGACATGTGAGGTCAGAGCGACTGGCCTGTTATCGAGAGTGCTGGGGATGGTTTACTTTTACTTATATTCATTAATATATGGTTGTTTGTCTTCTTTTGGTACACTGCTGTAGTGTGTTGGTCATGTTAAATAAAAAGTACAGGAATGTAACTGCTTTGGGGTCAGTTCTTAATGCAAACATTAATCTTTTAATAATGTACCAGATTAGTGTTCCTTGTACAATTTACAGCAGTAGTTCTCTGAAAATCCATTTAATATCCAAGCAAAATTGTTATTGTAACTGAAATATCCCTAACCGACTCAATATTGAATTGAACCAGACACTGAATCGAATTAGAACCTTGTGAATCAGAATCGTATCGATTTGGGATCAGTGGCGATGCCCAGTCCTACTAACGTCTCACTCTACAGACCTGGAGGTTTTTCTAACTGGTCTTTCCTTTCCGTCACTGAACTTTCTTTCTCCCTTCTGCCACTGAATGCTAACATGCTAACACATCATTTTCCTCCTGCCCTTTGTCTCTCTCTCTCTACACCCTTTCTGTCCCTTGTCTCTTCACCCTCTTAGCCTTCTGCTCTCCAGCTGTTTCACCGGAGCTTCCTCCTCGCTATCTCCTCGGTCAGGGCCAAAGACCCAACACCATCACACATGTTTGCTGGTACCGAAACCAGAACCTCTCTCTCACTGATTACCTGCGCATGAACCAGGTACCAGAGCCACGGGCCATGATAGATTACAAGCAGGGGTCCAACGATTGCACTGCAGTCTCGGTAGAAAGCTTCTTCCTCAGATGATGGGCTCATTAATCACTATCAGTGCATTAACACACAACACACCTTAACCAGCCACTTATACACAGACACAAATCACTGACTGTTATATTTCATTATAATTTCTAAACATTAAATGATCACCGTGTAACCTTTTTACTTTCTGCTTGTCCTTAGAACCAGCTCTCGGGGTATCTCCTTAGGAAGTTCAAGAACAGTAACGGCTGGCAGAAGCTCTGGGTCGTTTTCACCAACTTCTGCTTGTTCTTCTACAAGACTCACCAGGTAGCCAACTGATCCCCAGATTCCCAGTCTAATCTCTTTTGTGTTTATCATTTCTTAAACCGGTTCAAAATGTATAACGGAAGTGAGAGGGCTGTGTTCAGAAGTGACTGTGTTAAGTTCCACCCACCCCCCTCTGTCTTTCCAGGATGACTTCCCATTGGCCAGTCTCCCATTGCTAGGCTACTCGGTCAGCACCCCAGAGGAGTCTGACAGCATTCACAAGGAGTATGTCTTCAAGCTACAATTCAAGTCCCATGTTTACTTTTTCCGGGCAGAAAGCGAGTACACCTTTGAAAGGTACATAGAGCGTTCTTCCACGCTTCTTTTCACGGGTCAGCCTGGAAGATGTGTAGCAATGGTACAGTGTTTTAAAACCCGTGTCTGTCTATCTCACACTGCATGCTGTCCCCTCTTTGCAGATGGATGGAGGTGATCAAGAGTGCAGCCAGCACTACGGGCCGGATGAGCCTGCTCATCCCTAAAGGCCCAGTGGAGATCAACGGAAACTGAACTAAACATCTAAGTCTAGAGGCTGGGCCTCGCAGACGTCAGAAAGACACTCTATCTGTCTTCCTCTGTGTCGGGATCTGGGATTTGGACAATAATAACAACGGGAGACTGAAAGATACTGCCAGTTTTCAAGTGTTAACATTTTGTGCATTTTCTCCGCCTGAGGATTCTATTATAATGGTCTGTACATTTCTATTTTTATTGATTAATGGTTTAATGCATGTATGTTGTGGCCACAAGCAGTTTTTACTATTGTAGCACTCAATCAGGCTGTTAATAACATTTACAAAGACTGATATTGGGGAACTACTGTAAATGGGACCAATTCCAAAACAAAGGGCTGAGACTTGGGCTTGGTGATCACTCTTTATACGTTTGGTGAAGAACTCTGTTCTCCTCAGCACACGATGACTGGAGCATTAGTGGGTATACTTAAAGGCAGTAGCACATTATGGTTGGGATGAGGATACAGATGATATACAGCATGTGGGAAATGAAGGTACTCGTAGGATGGTAAGGATGGGTACAACAGCTGGGCAAACCTCCAGCTGCCTTCGTCCAGCTTTGAAAGAGCCAGAGGTGTGAGAGATGGTCAAACGGATGAGAGCTGAAAGTTCATGGAATGTTGAAATGGATTTGGTAGTAGAAGAAATCAAATTTTTGCAGATTTCTTGAATATTGAGGAACATTTTAGGACAATGACACAAAGTATTAAGAGTGTGTTTGTTTTGGTTACTTCTGGCAGACAAAATACACGTTTCTTCTCGAGAATAGACCCGTATGAACTGTATTATAAGTAGTGTTTATTTCGCAAACAAATCAATTTAATATGAGGCCAGTCCAGTTTTGGGCTGTTAATGAAAAGATGGTATAATAGAAAATGGAGAAAAATCACTACATATGAAATTGGTAAGCTACCCTTATATCAATAATAACATATTTTAAATCAAAATTACAAAGATAGGTTAAAATGGCTAAAAGGGAGATGTTGTGCTTGTTAGTCCTGATTTGTGAGGTCTGCTCGGTGCCACATTCACTCTTTAATGTCCTTGTGTGGCATCATTGGCTTCTTTTTAAAATCATTGATCCTGTTTTTGTTATTTTGCACGGGGATGATGACTGGGCAAAAGTACTATGCTGTGTTTATTCTAGTATCTGTCTAAAAGTTGCAGGATTTCTTTCTAATAACACAAAACTGAAGAGCATATTTGAAAACAAGTTGTGTTCTAATTGTACTCTGTGATAATGCCTTGCTGTGTGTAGGACTATATTACACCATGGGAGCTGGCCTATGGGAGAGCAAGCTAGGAGACGGTCACCAAATGACACCCCTTTCTCTGTTATTTAGTGCACTACATGGAACCATGGTATTTGGTGTATTTTTTATGAAGACTGGAATCTTGTGCGTGTGTGTGTGTGTGTGTGCGCATGTAGAGGAGCCAACAGTATAGTCCGACCTACAGCTCCACTGCCTCTGGAACTGTAACAGAACCTGGTGATAGAGGGCATCTCTGCACCATGTTAAAGTCTCTGTGTATAAGAGACGTGCACCTCTGGCTCTGTTGCACAGTTAAGACATACGTTACTCCTATTTATTGTGTAGCATGTCATTAGGGCCATGCTCCTGAATGCCCTCATGTAGTCTCATGTTATTCCATTGAAAACCTAACAAATAAAAATAATAGTTTGGGTCGTAGTTCCGGTGGCTTTGTGCTGATTAATAGGATATATTGTATATTACGTACTGTGTATTGCAGACTTGGCGGATTTAGTCAAACATTTTGTGGGCAGAAGGAGCAGTGACATCCGCAGACCTCGCCGAGGGATGGACATTTACAACAGCAGGTTCCTTTTCACTTCCAGCGAGTCCAACAGTAGAAAAGGTTCAATTCCTAGATCACCCCAAAAACAAGTGACCAGTAGTAAGGAGCGCAGTGGTCAGGGCCTTGGTGCACGTAACAATCATGTAAGAGCGAAGTGCTAGGAAAGTACCTTTGACAGGGAGTCTGTGAATTAGGTCAATTGACAACAACTGCTATTTCGACTTTATACTTTAGATAGACGATACATGGGAAATCTGATTTTGTCAGTAAATTGACGTGTATTGCTTTAGTATAACGACGCATGTACGTTTTTGTGCTGGAAAGTTCTGACAATTCGGCCAAGTTATTGTGACACGAAGGTAATGCTCTAATGGCGATGAAAATAATCCGTAATAGATGAGCTGATTCTGGTTCAGGATCGCAAGGACTTGCATATCTTGCGAGCAGTAATGCACAAAGTAGGGCATTCCTCGGGCGTGTTCAAACAACAGTGGGTGTGGGTGTGTGAGTGGGTGGGGTGATTCCAAAGACGTGCCAGTATCGCGTGTGGCGAAGGTGTGTGCTCATGGCGTGTTGTCACCGTGTTCTGTTTGAAAGCAACAAGGTCCCACCGTGCCTCAGCGTTAACTGGCTTTGTAACCAAGGTTACCAGTAATTATGACAAACCATCTTTTTAGCTTATGCAACAGAAACGAACACTGACTAATTGTTTCTGCTTGGTTTTTCTGAGAAATGAATATGAAATAATGGTGCCATTTCTGAAAGACACTGAATGCACTGAAAACTGAAGTAAGATTTATACCCTGAAGGCACCAGAAAGCCCCTCTGTGTCATTTTCTTCTCATTCTCTATCAGTTGTGGACTTTCTAAGTCTCACTTCCTGAGTGGTTTCTGCCAATGAACTAATTGTTTGACCATTTTGAGTGGAAAGTTTGGCACCACTGCCAGTTTGGGGTATTATTCCTACAGTAGATGGGAGTATTTCAATGTTTTCCCGAACACGGCAACAGCGAGCAGTTCCACATTCAGCTTCAAATGCTTTATCATATACCGTATACATGGTATGGGGCTTAGTCTTTGCCGACAACACAAGATGAAACAATTCACGTAAAAAATAAGCAACATAATGTTATTTTTGGGGTAAAGTAGCAAGTCCATAAGTGTCAATCAGTAGTGGGCTCTGCTTTTGATAGATCCACCATGTGGAGTGTTGTGTGAGTGGTCACGTCACAATGTCACACAAAACAGCCTGGAATTACAACTATTACATTTAGACATGTGAACTTGAGTTTCCCAGTCTAGTGTAAACGTGTATATTGGTAAAAGCCTTCATCAATTACTTGTTTTTAAAGAATATGCCAGTTGTAGGAGAAGACATGAACCCTTTGATGCAAAACCTGAGTAGGCCGTCTTCTTTTTTGTAAAAATAAGTCTGCAATTTATTAATGTAATCATATTCTGGGTATTTTAACATGTATCTTGCTTTTGATGCTCACACATCTTGATTTCAGTTTCTCCTTAATTTTTGAAGAAAAATATATTTAGCATTTTTTTGCATAAAAGTTAGACAAGCAGGATGATTTAGAGAAACATGAATCTGTTTGTTTCCGCTCGCTGTGGATGTATTGTTCATTAGAATACAATAGAATAGCCTGAGTGGAGATCTATTGCTTTTGTGCAGGCACACCCATAATAAATCCAGTTATTGATTAACAGCTGGGATACTACTAGGTTATAGCTACTTACTGACAAACATACTGACTCTGTATGTGTGTGTGGGTGTGTTTGTGCGCGCTCGCACAGAGTGAAGCCCGGGGGGGCGGGGCTTCTGTGGATCTGCTTATCTCCGCCTCTGGACTCCACAATAAGTGTCCTTAGAAGGAAACACTGCCAGACTGGAGACTGGGGGACTTTTTTCTTTTTTCCCCGCCTAGAATGGCAACAAATCCTTAGCTTATGTAATTCAATGATCAAAACGACTTGTCCTATTCAGTGGGAACAAAAACAGCCTTCAACTCTTATTAGATGATTTGAGGTTGGGGCATTGGACATACACATTCCCGGGTAAGTGCCACTTCATTGTAAGGGAACGCAACCTGCACTAATTGTGACTTTGTGCTGTCGCGATAAGTCTCCGGCCAGGTTCGACCGGTGGACCATAATGAACTCGCAGGGCACTTTCTACTGCTACCAGCCCGTGGTCCGTGTAACCTGAAGGCTTCATCTTGACTACAAAACAACAACAACAACAACAACAACAACATTGATCCAGGTCTGCTCGTGTCGCAGCCTACAGGGTCATCTCCCTCTGCCAAGGGGAGGAGGGGAGGAGAAGGAGCGCACTTGGAGCTGGAGGCGGGGAGGCCGACATAGTCCGCCGCGGATGAGAGGGGCATGGAGATGTTGCGCCGCTCCTCTGTATTCGCGGCTGAAGTGATGGAAGTGTTCGACCGCTCGCCCACCGACAAGGAGCTGGTGTCGCAGGCCAAGGCCCTGTGCAGGGACTACATCCACTCCAGACTGAACCGAGCCGGGATA
>OMOT01059734.1:1651-11855 GCA_900312575.1 Acanthochaenus luetkenii | reverse complement strand
AGCCAGCCTGAAAACTGAGATGACTGCAAGGAGCGGGCGAATTTCAGGCAAATCTGCTCCCTCCTCATCACGAGGGAGGGGATTCCCAGGGTGTTGAGGGCTTGCTGGTATCCAGTGTAAGATGCTCCAAGGATGATGCGGCAGGCCCTCTTTTGCACACGCTCCAGCTGGGTAGACAAGGCTTGGGTAAGACCAGAGTGCCAAACAGGGACTACATACTCCAGCACTGGTCTAATATAGCCGGTGTAAATGGCTAGGAGGTCAGTTGGAGTGACAGAAAAGCGATTGATGCGCTTCAGGAGGTACAGCTTCCTACTTGCACTTGCCGTCATGGTGTTTACTTGATCACTCCACTTGAGGTCATGCTGGATGGTGAGTCCCAGCACTTTGATTTTAGTCAGTACTAAAAGGGGGATGCTATTGATGGAGAGAGATGGTGCAGGTGGTGGTGATTTGCTGAAAGATATATGCATAGCTATGCATTTCTTTCCATTGCATGCTGTTGTTGGTAGACCAAGCTGCAAGAGATGGTTTTGCCGTGAATTAGCATTTGTACATTTATACGAGAATTACATTAACAGTAAGTAATTTAGATTTCCAAACTCAGTGATTGATAACCATTTTACACATTTCCTGTTTCTTTCACAACCATACAACCTCTGTAATTCAGTCAAGGTATATTCGTAAGTTTTACAGACTGTTCGAATATTTGCACTATTGCAATGACAAAGCGTCACCATAAACAATTGTGCCTTTAGGCCTGTGTGTGTAAACTCTTGGCACAATGGAGGCAGCTGAGAATATTCACACTTACACACTAGTCACCTGGTCAATAAGTGTATGGCATTAATAAAGCTGACAAGCTTAAATAAAGTTAATGAATTAACCATTGAGAAGAAGGCATATCATGCAGAAAACAAAGAAGAGGAAAGAAAACTGAAAATGTATTGTCAGTATCCAATTTCTGATATATACATATATATATAAAATATTGAAACACAAATGACAGCAAAGGGACGTACTTTTGGAGAATTAAAGCATACTTTTTTCTACCCGTTCATTGAGGATATTAGGAGTGTTTGTTGCAATCCTTCATTACAAAGCCTACCAGCAATTGCTCAACTTAAATGAATGGCGGCCAAGTCTGAGTTCAACTGAAAGGAACTCACCCCTCACCTCAATTATTGGTTGAATGGTATTTCAGTCACCATGGATATGAGAATGTTTTCATTTTTGTCATTCATAAGCTATTTAGATGATGTATCATGTGTTTCCTAATCAATCAAATCAAATAAATTGCCCGATTCCCAGGCAAGCAGCAGAAATGGAAAATGTGATGCAGGAGCTGGGGAATACTTTCAGTGACCAGGATGTAAATGCAGTAGCCTCTCAGCACTTTGATGCACGGCAGGTAAGAAATAGTTGGAGTACTCTGTAGTGGAATGTTAAAACCAGGCATACCTTCCTCCCAATGTAGCTTATCGTTTCACCAGGGATATTGTCTGGGAATTCAGGCATGATAGATATGAGGCTTTTCCTCTGGTGAACTTTGTAGTTTCATATTTTTCTTAGCCTGCTCACTCACATCATATGTTGTCTATCCCCGTTGTGTTGAAGTTCCTGGATGTTTGATGACGTTTTCTTTGAACAGGTGCTGGAAAACAAATGGGCCAGTGAGCTGAAGCAAGTGACCGGCATCCAAAAGCAGGAGTATCAGGAGTGGGTCATCAAACTGCACCAGGACCTGCAGAAATCCAACAACAGCAGCAAAATTAAGTGAGTCCGTGTGTGCATGTTTGCGTGCGTACACTTGCGAGAGAGAAGGAAAATGCTTATATACGTGTTGGTTTTTTGTGTGTGTTGAATTGCAATCTTTATGTGTGTGTCTGTGCGCACAAAGACATCCGTGTGCATACGTGCATACACTTTCTCTGGACCGTCTACAATTGGTCCAGAATGCTTCTGCCAGGCTGTTGACTAGGTCCAGGAGGACATGTCACATTACTCCCATCTTGGCTTCCTTGCACTGGCTTCCTGTTACTTTCAGGATTCAGTTCAAGGTCCTTTTGATTACATAGAGAACCTTCCATGGTCAGGCACCTGCATATATATGTGACCTGCTCCACCCATACGTTGCCAGCAGGTCGCTGGGGTCCTCCGACCAAGTCCTATTGGTCGTCCCTCGTACTAGGCTCAAAACTAAAGGTGACTGAGCCTTTGAATCTGTGGCTCCTAAAGTATAGAACGCTCTTCCACAGGATTTGAGAGCTGCAGCCTCTGTGGACATTTTTAAGGTGCAGTTAAAGACACTTCTGTTGAGACGGCATTTGTCTAGCTGTGTGTATCTGTATTTTACTTATTTATTTATTTTTGTGCTCATTCAATGTCCTGTCTTTGTGACTCATTGTAATTTTAATCTGGTTGATCTTTATGTATTTTAATTCCTGTGAAGCACTTTTTGACTCTGTCTATGAGAGGTCCTATACTAAATAAACTTTACTTACTTACGTGTGTATCTGCACAAGCGCTGCAGCGTTCTCGAGAGTTTTCTCTCAGGCTGCAACTCAGCAGGTTCTTTCAGTTCTTTGAAAACCCCACTAACTCGAATCTCAGGGTAAAGCAAAATCGGTTGAGTCAAGATAATGAACACTTGAGTCAGGTAGTTAAGTGCTCACTCTTGTTTGGTAGAGGAAGAAAAGCTGCAGTGCAGACACGGATGAATGCGATCTGCAGATGCAGCAGCTCAGAGGGGAATGGTCAAAAGGCTTTGACAGAGTGTAACAGCTGGCATGTCATCCTATTTATTCGCTGATAGTATGTCATCGGTGCAGAGGCCTGGGCTTGTCCGGGCCGGGCTGGAGGTTTACGTTTATTTGCACAGTGATAAAACATAGAAGGTCAGTGATTTAAAAAAACAACAAGGTGAGCTAAAGACTTCTCACCTGAAAACAAACAAAACAAGAAAACAAGCTAAAGACACAACTGCATTGGATAACAGAATCTAAATGACAACAGAAACAATATGGGGGTAAA
Source organism: Acanthochaenus luetkenii (assembly GCA_900312575.1). Lineage (NCBI taxonomy): Eukaryota > Metazoa > Chordata > Actinopteri > Beryciformes > Stephanoberycidae > Acanthochaenus > Acanthochaenus luetkenii. Next base: position 8,822 of record OMOT01059734.1, on the reverse strand, counting down.
TGTATTGATCCATAAAATGACAAGGGAGATACAAATACATGTAAATATCCCTAATGCAGGAAAAACAACTAGTGCATTGTAGTGTTGCTTACTGGAAAAGTGCCACTGCATGCTGTATTCCATCTGCATCTTGACTGGAGGTCAGACTGGTCCTTTACTCTCAGGATCTTAACCACTGCACTTATGCGGCAGCTCTAATTCTAAACCTCTGGTGGTCATTTGTATCAGTAAATATAGGTAAAAATATGGGCTACATTTACATAGAAACTGGAATGATTACAAGAGGTAAAAAACTCTACTCATCATAACTTGACTTGTGTATAGCTTTGCAGCATTGGTTATGTCTGTTGTTTTGGCCAAAAGAAAATGTAATAGAGGTTAAAAGTAATGTCTGTTACAGATTGGTGGTTTAAATTTAGGTCTTACACTCATCTGCGTATTGAATGTTCCATCAAAGTCCAGGGCCTGTCTTCTCAAAGCTTCTTAGAAATGGAGCCAGTGTGCTGACCTGGTATCAGTTTTGTCTCTTAACAATGAATATCATTATCCTGTTAACATGTGGCATGAACTTAATCCATTCTTCTTGAGCTGTTCCAATAATAATGTATTGTAAATGACAGATGTATGGACTCATAAAGTGTGAGTGTTTAACCAAAATTATATCGAAGTGGTAATAGTTCTGACCCATATAATGTAATGTATGTGTGTCCTGCAGTAGTGTCTACACATTTGATCTCCTTCATTGTCCAAGTAGCTACAGAAACTGTTGCTTGACTGTATATGATCACAAGAACAGTACATATGTTTTGTGCTACAGAGGATTTCAGAGTAGTACCTTGTATCTTTAGCTGTGTTTTAGTATGCCTAACATGGCACACTAACTAAAACAATCTTTTCCTGCACACTATACACATTTTGTTCATCTTAATCATGTCTCCTTATATTGTATTGCTCCATTTAGGGGCAGTATTTAAAAAATCTGAATACTGAATTACAGGCCTTTACATTTCTCTTTTATTTTCTCATAGGATGCAACTCAGCAGGTTCTTTCAGTTCCTTGACAGAATCTGTACAATATTTGATTGATGTCTTCACTTATTGATTTGTTTGTATGATTGATTTCCAGTGAGGAGATCAAGGTGCAGCCCAGCCAGCTGTCAGAGCTGTCAGATTCTGGGGCCAGGCTGTATGAGGAGCAACCTCAGCTGGAGGAGAGCTTCACCATACATCTAGGTGCTTGATTTCAATCATTCTTTGCTCTCCTACCATTGGTACGTAGCATCGTGATGGGGCATGTGTCTATAACCATGTTCATACAGCATTTTCACTGCGTTCTAATTATTTTTGGGATCATGATAAGTCTCTGTAATGCAGTGTAGATCTGATCTTTGGAGAAAGTGTGATTCATTTTTGGTTCATGTTTGGTTAGGGAGGTGACATCCTGATGAAAATCAACCAAAATGGATGAATAAGCAAAGATAAAGTCATCCTCATTCTAGATAGGTATCCATAAAACATCTGTGTCTTGTCCAATACTGTCTCCAAATAACAGCTTTGTGTGTGTGTCTATCTGTCATAGTGTCTGTGTGTTCACACCTTTTTCCCTGACCAGGCGCCCAGCTGAAGACCATGCACAACTTACGGCTGGTCCGGGCACACGTGCTGGACTTCTGTAAGCACCGGCGGCATGGCAGCAGCGGGGCAAAGCTGCAGCGGCTACAGACGGCCCTTTCACTCTACTCCTCCTCGCTCTGCGGTCTGGTGCTGCTGGTCGACAACAGGGTCAACTCCTACAGCGGTATCAAGAGAGGTCAGGGGGCGTGTTGTATATGAATGTTACGTGGTACTTCATTAGTCCCTTTCACACATGTAGCCTTTACCGTCAATGTCACGGCACAGGGGTCATGGGTGAATGACGCCAGTGTCGAAATGTCAAAACAGTTCCTCCAATTTCCCTGCTCAATATGTTGTAAGGTTACTGGTTAAGTACTGTGACGTCCATTGTGTGAACAAATGCCATATTATTCACGGCACAAGCACGCACAATGTAAGGATGCTCTGACGTAGGGCACAAGTTTATTCCGCCGGCTGTGTTATATATAGGCTATGATGGTTATTAAATTGTAATGCACTTGTAAAATTATGACTTATTTAGGTAGCAGACAGACATTCATTGACGGGCCAGGTCGGTCTCGGTTGAAAACAGAGTATCGGGCTCGCGCTGGACCAGTGTGGGTTCTGGTCGGTTCGGGCTTTGATTTTGGGCCGTTACAAACTCTAGTGCCGTGTAAAGACCGCATGTAAGAGGGAAATACTATACAAGTAAATAGCACTATGCACTATACAGCATCTTCACCCGCCTTGTTTTCAGACTGCAGCGACTCCGGCACTGCTACCTTTACCGGTAAAACGAATCAGGCAATGTTATGGGGTTCATGTGTGAAAGGGACTATTGATCCCCTTAACTACCCTCAACTACTGAACAGCACCATTGGAGCTGGTAGAGATTTGGTGTCCTGCTCAAGGGCACTTCAGCAGGGCAGTTGCTTGCCGACACGGGGGGGCTTGAACCTGGATCTTCCAGTTAAAGTTAGGTGGTCTCCCTACTCACTTTGCCGATCTGCTGCCTTATGAATTGTGTAATGCTCTTTTTTTGCTATTTTGGCACCGTTGCATTGCAGCCTTTTTGTTTTGGCCCGAGTCATGACTCACTCCGTCTGTATCACTTTTATTTGGAGATTAATAACAGTATTGAGTTCTTTCATGCTTATTTTGTTTTTTGAGTAAAGAAGGAGAGTAGACGGTCCGTTCACTTTTGAGTATTTGTTAACTCTTGATGCAGGAAAGTAAGAAAGTAGCAAGGGAGACACAGGAGGGAGAACTAGACCAGTGGGGACAGACATGTGGTTCCAGAGGTAGGAGGACCTAATCACTTGACTGTCTCTGGGCACGTTTCATGCCTCTTATCCTGATTCCTGGCCTGTTCTGTGTTGTCCCCCAGAATTTGCGACGGTGGCGAAGGAGTGTACAGACTTCCACTTTCCCTGTCTGGAGGAGCAACTGGAGGTGGTGCAGGACATGGTGCTGTACGCCAGAGCCCAGCGGAGCAGCAAGCAAAAAGACCAACCTGGTTAGACTATTGGCCGTGCTTTGGTTCTGACTGCCACCACAGCCATAGTGTAGACAGAACATGCCCAGAAGATTATCTCTCTCACTAGCACGAACCTCATCCTAGATGTACATTTTACCAGAAGTGTAGCTAGTAATTTGGGCACAGACAGTACTTAAGAGAATTGCTTATTCTTGCCAGACAGCCAGAATGATTAAAGGTCCCTACCACAGTCAAGCTGTTGATGAAGAGAAAACCCAGCCCAGGATAATATCTTTATTTATTACCTTGTTTGGTACTGCTTCAAATGACACTAAACTACCAGCTACTGGCAGTTAGTTTAGTTTCTGTTGTTTGTTATTCCTAATTCTTTCTCAATGTAGTCTAAGAGGAACGCATACATGGTGATCTCTAAGTTCTCTATTTGTATGTATGGCTGATATTAAACAATTAAGTGTGTCCTCACCCAATAACATCAGGAATTTAGGAATAAAGTCAGAGCTCTCTTTAAAAGAGTGAACAGGAGAGTATAGCTAGTTACATGACTGTTACATTATTGCAACAAAAGACTTTAACAATACAATGCCTTTTTACGGAGCTGCAGTATGAGAATGTCAGTGGCATGCTAGCAGTGCGTGAGGGGGATTAAATATGTCAGGAAGGACAAGGCTCTTTTGACATCAATGCTGCCGGAAAACTGTGTCCAGATCCTTATCACGGTAGGTTGAGTGGAGCTGTGTATAGAAACATTCCCGCTGGCCTATAAGCCTTACATGGAAAGTCCCGCTGCCATTGCCATTAAGTTCCTTTACGAGCTATTTTGTTGATTCATTTTTCCATACTGATCTAGTGTTTGTATTTGTTTCTGTTTTTATCCCCTTACAGAGGTTCTAAGGAATGGAGTTGAGGATAAGAACAAAAATGTTGAGAGAAATCAATCTAATATCTTACCAGGTAATGGTGACCAATATATTTTTTACCTTGATAGATTATTGGAGTAATAATCACTGATTTATTGATCTCAGTGTTGTTTTTAGACCACGTTGGTTTAACAGGTATTTGTCTGCCTATGCACTCTGCTGCGTCTCTTTCCCAAGGCGAGTTCTACATCTCGCGCCACTCCAACCTGTCGGAGGTCCACGTCGTCTTCCACCTGTGTGTGGACGACAACGTGCGTTCGGGGAGTATCACGGCCCGGGACCCGGCCATCATGGGCCTGAGAAACATCTTGAAGGTCTGCTGCACACATGACATTACCACCATCACAGTCCCTCTGCTGCTGGTCCACGACATGTCAGAGGTGAGAGAGTAGCGCAGACGCTTGTATGTACGGACGCTGACACATTTCTACATCAGACTCTCACACACACACACACACAATAGTGATAATAATGCAGTAATGTGATGGGAATAGTTCAACCAAAAAAGAAAATTCAGTCAAAACTCCATTGAAGTTCATAGGACACACAGTGAGTTACCCCCCGTATTTCCATTTCCGCCTTCTCCCAAACTAGTGAACTTAACGGGTTAATCTTTTTATAGCTCCAAAAAACCCATAAAACGTCCAATAACTGTCTCCAAATAGCTCATGCAGCATAATCCAAGTGTTTTGTAGCCAAACAAGTGGACGGTTAGTCCAAAAGTCTAATATTTACCTCATTATCGCTGATATTTTCCTCACAGCTCGCTTTGGGGTGAACTATTCCTTTATAGATACTGTAGGGATATTTCCATTTTGCTTGCCCCTGCCAGGGAGGTCAGAGGTCAGGGTCAGCCACAGAACAGCACCCCTGGAGCTGGTAGGGATTCAGTGTCTTGCTCAAGGACACTTCAGCAGGACAGATGCTTGCTGACACAGTGCTTGAACCCAGGTCTCCTAATCACTAACCCTACTGCCACGTTTGGTCTTACACTTTCATGTTAGAAAATACTGTAGATTGGTTTGGTTCCAATTAATGAAATATTGTGAAAAACAGACTCAATAGAACAGATGGATAATTGTTAGGTGTTAGATGAGAGTAACTTGCTGGCCATACAAGTTTCCTTGGTCTTAACTTATCAAAATGTCTTGCCTTTCATTCGGCCTCTGCTTGTTTGTGTACTGAATCCTTAGCTGGTCTGGCTTGTTGAGCGCAGGCTGTAAATTCAACCTAGCATTTCCTTGGTTTCCACAGTGAAAACGAGGAAGGCAAAGTCGAGAGTCGTGAACTCTTAAGTTTACCCAGTCCCTCTGAGTATATGTACAGCATCACTCTGTACTCACAAGTAGGAGAGAGGAACATTGGTAGCTTTCAATGACTGAAGGACTGAGCCTGAATACAGCAGAGTTTAAAAGGCCAATATCAGTTCAATTTCAACTGTGGATTTTTCTTTTAATATCTGGAAATTGAAAATTCTTTGACAGTCTGTTGAAAAGTAATGGTAATTGGGATTCAGTTAATTTTTTCAACTGAGTGAAAATTAAAACTGAATAAACAGAGAATCCCATAAGATGGGAAGTCATTTCTCAACAAGCTTCTGACTGGTGTACACTCGTGCCACAACATGCCCAGTGAAATGTTTCTTCTTATGTCCAATCAAGAGTCTTTGTTTACAATACTAAAGTCTTCTAACTTGTGAAGCCTCAGGAACTAAAGACTCTTTAATTGTTAGCCTCTAGTTTCACTTCAAAAACATCTGTCATCTTCTTTCAGTTGTTTTTCACTTACTGGGGATGTGTGAGTGTGTACAGATCTATTCTTGTCTTATGACATTATAACAACTGGCATAGTTTGTCTAAGGAACTACAGACTGCAATCAGAAGGGCATTTACAACAAGGCTGTGCCTCTTGGATGTAATTATAGAGGAATTTTAAAGTTGGAGTTTTGTACTGTTAAACTGAGGTAAAAGAAACACTGAATAATTCCTGGATGACATTATACTGCATGCTTAAACGTTTGAGGAAAAGGGGGACAGGTTTAAATACATATTCCTGTTCTTTGAACCAAATTGGAGCCAGTTTGCGAACAGTGGCTCACTCACAATGTGACAATTTCTTCATTCATTTACTAGCTTTAACTTCCCTTCACATGTGCCAAAGACCACAGCTACTATCAGTGCTGCAGTGAACATTAGGGACAGGGTGGTCCAACAGCCAACAATCATCCAGGCTGCTGCTTCATCTGTACAACAGTCCCCAGGCCTCAGACGCCAACCCCCCCAGCAACAGCCAACACATCCTCTGCAGTGGCACTGACCTCAGTCATAATAAAGAAATGTAGGTGCCTGGTAGCATCCTATTGCTAACGTGTTGCCTACCCGTTCCTTAACCTCTTGCAGTTTGTCTATAGGGCAAACCGGTCTGTGATGACACAGTCAACGTGGGCCTAGCTGGAATACTTAGACAGCCCTGACTCCAAATCCTGAATCCAGTTTGTTGACTTAGCACTATCATCCACAGCAAACAGTCCCAGCTGAACATTGCCCCTTTACCCAGTATGTGAACAACAGACTTCCTGACAGGTGGAAGGCTGTCAGACTCAGGACCCTACGTATCTGTGAGCCAAGGTGCACCATCTCCATCGGAGATGACTGCATCACCACTGGAGCCAGCAACCTGGAGCCAAACACATTCAAAACTAATGAGATAAGGAGTGACTAAGGGCCATATTTACAAAGCATTTGTAGTAGTATTAATGTAGTTTGTGTGTAAAAATGGCAGCTTCTGATGTACTAACCATGTGCTTGGATGTCTGCACCACCTAAAGCTCAATCTTGACAAGACCGAACTACTCTCTCTCCCTGGAAAAAAACAGCCCTCACACATGCCCTCCCATGTCACTCCCCTCTTCCGGTCACTTCAATGGCTTCCCATCCCTGCTCGCATAAAATTGAAGACACTGGTACTGTCCTACAGTTGCACTGGTCAGGTTCCAAACTCCAGCTCCGCTCCACCACTTTTGCAGGTCTTCTATTCCCCCCATTGCTACGTGGACTTAGAAGTCTCTCATCACAAGCTCGACTCTTCTCATTCCTGGCACCACAATGGTGGAATGAGCTCCCCCCTTCTGTCAAACGTCTTA
>OMOT01059733.1:0-19572 GCA_900312575.1 Acanthochaenus luetkenii | reverse complement strand
CATTACAGCATTTAGGAGACACTTTTATCCAAAGCGACTTACATGTCATACCGTTGGCGGAGGCAGCCATGCAAGGTACCAACCTGCTCAACGGGAGCGATTTGGGGTTAGGTGTCTTGCTCAAGGACACTACGACAGAACCGCCGACCTTGCAGTTGCGGGGCGGGAACTCTACATCCTGAGCTACTGCCGCCCATCACACCATGCACCACACTACACACACAAACATATATTTGCATGTCTTTTTTGACTGTGGGAGGAAACCGGAGCACCCGGAGGAAACCCACGCGAACACGGGGAGAACATGCAAACTCCACACAGAAAGGGCCAGGCGAGATTTGAACCCAGGACCATCTTGCTGTGAGGCGACAGTGCTAACCACTGCGCCACCGTGCCGCCGGTTTACATGTTTTAAGGTGACAGGAATAAATTCACTATAGGTGATCTAAAATCAAGTCATTATCTAGTCTGATTGAATTTTTCTTTGGATAAAATATCTCTCAGCCAATGCGACTACTCCTGGTATCTGCCAGTCTTTTTAAGTTTCAGTGTTAAATCTGGTTTATTACTGTTAAACAGTTTTTGCGTGACACTTTTGGCAGCAGGCCTCACAGCAGGCTCTTGCTTAAAATAGAAAACTGGCCTAGGCTGCCAATGTTTTCAGCCATTTGATCTTCAGACCGAGAGCTGTAGGCCTTGTTGCATGTTTCCATCCCAGTAGATTTTTTTCACAAAATATGTTTCTCACTCATGATGTGAGACAGATTAGAACGTTATTTGATGCAGTATCCGAGTGAGAAAGAATTGTCAAAGCGGACTAGAGAAAAACTCGTGGACAATCCTATCACACACTCCCAGCTTGAGTGAGAACAGCAACTCTACCCACCCATGCTGAGGGATACTCAGCTGAGATTTGTGGAGAGAAAACAGTGTAATAATATAATCTGTTCAAGAATAAAGTGAAGAGGACAGACCCGGTGGTTAGGATAGGAATTGTGTCAGAATTGTTTTCTGAATGGACACTGTACGTCCAGTCAGCCCCTCCCAAACTAGACCTAAACGAACCAATTTAAAACAATGGGCAACGCTAACTCCTAGATTTGTTCTTTGTTGTCATTGGCCACATTTACATGGACAGCAATAATCTGATATTAAGTAAGACATAGTTGGAGTAAGCGTAATCGCATTAAGACGTGGAATATTCCCAGTCGCATTATTGAAGGGCATTTTAGACATGTAGACACCTTAATCGAACTATTGACTCTCTATTACAGTATTCATTGCTTTTTGCGGCACAAGCAGCAATCCAACTGCTTGACGACACATGCTCAATCTTCCAGCGGTTGCGTCCAATTAATCGGACTATGCTCCGTAGCATGTAAACGGGAATATGAATGGAATTGTTCTATAAACCCAACCCATGTAAACGGCTTAATTGGAATATTGTCCTATTTAGAATAAAGGCAATAGTCTGGTTATTGCTGTCCGTGTAAACATAGTCACTGTAGTTCATTTTGAGTGTAAACAAAGTCATTAAGAATAATTCTGTTACAAGTATACAGATAAAAACATTTATGTAATTAGCTGATAGATGTGAAGAAGAAAAAATTACTGAATGCTCTAGTAGTTTGTTACACTCCAGGTGAATGTGTGGTGCTCACGAAGTAAACAAGTTCAAATGTAGATTCCTTGGGCCAGACTTCAAGCACTCCCGCACTGAATCAAGGAGGTTAGAATTAAAATGCATTTATTGTTAGTTTAGGGCGTATAGAAAATATGTAAACCTATAAAATACTCAGGACGCCATCGGCATTTTAATTCTTTAACCTCCTTGATTCAGTGTGGGTGTGCTTGAAGTGTAGCCCAAGGGCTGATAGATGTGCTTAGCCAAATGGAACAAAAAATTATAACAATAATTAACATTAATTTCCTATTTGCTGGGTATTTTGGCCTAGCATGGGCCAGATTCTTTTTGTGTGGTTTTATTTAGCACCTTTTTCCTTTTGACATCTGCCTTCTTGCCTTCCCCTGTGATTTCCAAAAGTCAATTAAATGTGTTTTCATGAATAGGGAGAAGGAGGGAGAAAAGCAACATGCATAGCGAGTTGGGACCGGTAGTTTAATAAGAAAATTGAAGTAATTGAACACACTTAACACAGATTTAATTTGTGCAATTCCCTCGACTCCGAGAGGAGGGAGGAGCACGTGAGTGCCCTGTACATGCAGTCAGGCTTTTGTGCATCAATGTGACAGTCGGGAAGTGTTAATTAACTCCCACGCTGAGCTACCCCCTACCTATCCCTTCAGACACACACACACACACACATGAATCCCACACTAGTGCAGCATGGGCCCACAAGCCAAAGGCCTGTATTCGTCTCTCTGCTTCAGTATCTCTGCAGGGTTAACCCAACCACACAGCTATTATTCATGCATTTATTTCTTCCTAATGCGTCAATCTGCACTGCATCGCCGAAGCTCAGAGGTGTGTTTTTTGTGTGTGAGGGCCCAGTTGCACCACTGACAGGAGGAGGGGAGGGGCAGGTGAGACCATGTTCCTGGCTAACAGAGTTACGTTAACACAAATGACTGTGCCAAGGTGTGTGTGAAGGCGCGATCGTACCTGGAAAACCATGAGGTCACATTCACAGCTGCAGGGCCAAAAGCAGTTGGTCCACACATGCTAAACACGCCTCTTTGTTTCATCTGTCTCATGTTCTCATTTTCTCATTTTCCCCCAGAGCATCATGGTCCGGTGGCAGCCCCCGCCCCCTAGCACTCAGAATGGAGATATCACCAGCTACAAGATCCGCTACCGGAAAGGCACGCGGAAGAGCGAGGCAGCCGAGACCACTGGAGGCACCCAGCTTTACCAGCTCATTGACGGTAATGGGCAATGAGTTAGCTTAACTATGGTAGCCAATGTTAAAGGAAAAATCCACCCTCAGATATTACTGCACTGTTGTATATCATCACTCAGTGATGTGTTGTAATTTACTTTTTTGGTGTACCCACTTTCCCTCAACCTGCCTCGTCTACTTCTACTTCACTTGTGATTTCCTACATTTCCCAGAATTATTTTTGACAACCCCCAGAGAAGGGGCGTGAACTTGTTGCATTCAGTACGTGTTGGTGGAGAGAGCAATGACGATAGCAGAGCGAGAGGTTTCATGAGTCATGGCCCTTGCTCAAAACATGCTGTTGATATTTCCTGTAGTTATTCTGTTAAGTTTGCAAGTTTTTTATTTGGCATATATGAGCATCTTGTTCTGTGACACTGTCAGCTATGTCTGACATGCCGCATTATTTAAAACATCTTGATGTTTTGGCTGTAGGTCTGTTAAATTAGTCAAATCTCATCTAAATCCTTTTAATATACTTTCACTCACCATCACCCGCCGCTACCACCAAATCATACAGACAATATCACCAGAGACGCACAACAATGGTGATTAATATCTGATGTCTCAGCGACTTTTATAGTGGCCCAACCTCATGCTGTGTGCTGCATCAAAGGGAATGTAGTAGATTTTTTTAGAACATTCTGTGGGGTTAAACAGACGGGTGTTTGTTGGTTCAAAGGCATTTAGAAGGAGATGTTGTAGCCTTGGAGGCAGGGATGGTTTGGCAGTCCTCAGAGGCTAACCCCAAGGTAGTCGGTGGAGAGAGAAAAGACTGCAGGATTAGCATATAGCGTACAAACGGGCCAGTACAACGATGATGAAAAATGTAACGGCAAATTAACACGCCAACATATAATTTGTCAGTGGGCATTCCCCTCACTTCTGAATACCAAAGCCGGCACCCAGCGGTGAAACGACTATCTTAAATATCTGGACAATTCTAGACTCTCAAGAGTTTTTCTTATTTTTTCCGCCTTAGTGATATTGTTTTTGTCCTAGCTGCTCCTACACACTTTGCTTTTAAAGCACTTCTCTGTACATTTCTTACATCTTAATCAATGGTGAAAAATAAATCTCAATCACCTCATTGTTTTGAATGGAAGAGAAAGTTAATTGCAACAAGGCAAACCTTGGTTGATCCCTTCCTAGGCAGGCTTATAGGTTTTCCTCTTAAATTGTGCAGTATTGGGCATCTGTCTGAAATATATGTGCCTTCAAAGTATTTATTGTGTCCGCATGCCCAAGTCCCAACTGACCGGCTGAGTGAATGATGCAGAGCCTGTCAATGAAAACAAAAAACAGGCCTGAGAAAAAGAGAAACGTTTTAATGGACGTTTGTACGCCGCTGAGGTTCGATTCAGCCACAGCTTAGTCTAAATGGCCGAGCTTTTCAGTAAGAGCCGTTTGTGTGCCCGTCCAGGTCTGGACCGGGGTACAGAGTACACCTTCCGAGTGTCGGCCATTACGGTGAATGGCACAGGACCCGCCACCGATTGGACCACAGCAGAGACCTTCGAGAGCGACCTGGACGGTAACATCACCTGCTTTACTGAATTTGTTCCGTCTCCACTGGAACTGAGCTGAACGAGTAGCATTCAGCTGCTTTTGAGTTCATAGCAGTCCTGATGCTGCTCAGTGATTAGTATTTTTTCAGCATTAGATCAACTGAGTCAGACCACGCGCTAGAATCAGACCAAGTGCCTATAATAAGTATCGTTTTTCATTCCAACCCACCTACTACTCCCCTCTCCGACCAGAATCACGGGTACCAGACATCCCCAGCTCGCTCCACGTCCGTCCACTGGTCAACAGTATCGTGGTGAGCTGGACGCCACCAGAGAACCAGGACATCGTGGTGCGTGGTTACACCATCGGCTACGGCATCGGCAGTCCCCACGCCCAGACCATCAAAGTAGACTACAAGCAGCGCTACTACAGCATCGAGAACCTTGGTAAGAGCAAACCTCCGTCGTTCATTCTGTTTGGTACATGGGAAACAATAAGGTGGTTAATGAGTCATTGATTATTTCTGATTATTGTACTGTGTAACTAACTCTATTCCTTTCATCATTTTGCGTTCTTTTATTTGCATGGCTCATGTGTGGCTAATGTGTTTTCTTGAGATAAATAATATTTTATTTATAATTGTATTTAATTTTTAATTTAGCGTCTATAGAAAATACTCAAATATTGTTTTCCCTTTGGCTTCATACATTGTGATGACCCAGATGAAAACTCCTCTGAAGAAAACTCAAGAAATCATTATGGCAATAGTTCCTATTAATTGATGAGTGGTGATCTTGAAGTCGCCTGGACTAAAACCATGCCAGAAAAAGACCCAGAAGTTTTTTTTCTAGTGTGTCCGTTATTTTGTCCATACCCTATAGATTTACATGTATTAATGGGATAATAAATTAACTGTATACTTAATATATAATATCTATTTATGTATTGTAATACTACAGTTATAAAAGCATTGGGGACTTGGGAAGGGGTCTAGAAGTGGAGTATGACTGAAACATTTAATAATCTTACTAAATGGAGAAATGGGAGAGGTAGTATTGTTGGAAAAAGACATGCATACGCATAATTGAAGCTCCCATTACAATTACAGAGATGAATGATTGTATTCAAATATTCACTCTGGCTAATATCGCAATTATGAGTAGAGAGTCAAGAGTTTTGGCGTGATTAGCTAGCTGCATCAATGTATCTCTCTCCTATCGCTCTTTCTCAGACCCGAGCTCCCACTACGTGATCACACTGAAGGCCTTCAACAATGTAGGCGAGGGGATCCCGGTGTATGAGAGCGCCATCACAAGACCACAGTCAGGTAGGACCTACACACACACACACCAATTTAATCTACTTCCTGCGTACATGTAAGATCTTACATATCTACAAACATAGCTGCAACTTTTGAATTTCGACTAATTCTCAATGCTGCAGTTTCTTTCATCTCTAAACTGATAAGATGGTCTTGTCTACACAATGCGTCCATGGTAGAGTTGCATCCTAATAACTCTGCACTCTGAATTTAAGCTCACACACAGCAGAAAATGTCATGAGGCACACAGACCATATTACCATAACCACCCAAAAGAAGACTTCGACTGACATTAATCTTTGCTCTGTCTAACCTGAGATCATTATCAGAGAGAATGTGTCTCTCCAAATAAAAGTCGTCGGGGTATCGCAGTGCTCCGATTAGCTCTCTTCTTAATGGCGTCCGATACTCTTCAATCTCTTTTCATCTAATGATCAAAACTCTCACATTTTTCCCTAGATTATCTGTTGTCTTGATATTAGATTAGAGGCAATACGCCTCTCACCTGTTGATGGAACAGATGTCTAACAAGATTTGGCCAGAAATATTATTTGAGAAACTTTTACATATTCTATAGCCTGTGATGCTGTTATCTTCACTTTGTCACAGATATCTCTATTCATTAGAGAAAAATGACGTTCATAAATACGCTCCGAGAGCGCCGGAAATTCCGAGTGCTCGAAAATTCCGAGCACTGTGCTCTCGGAGCAGTCAGAGCGCACACTGAGTGAAAAGACAGTTTATCCGAGCGTCTGAACATTCCAATGTAAAAATGGCGAAGGAAGTCCTTGCAAAATGTTATGGTTGCGGCTCGATTGGTACTCTAGCCAGAACATGCATCTACGTGTAAAAACGTAGCTGTCAATAATATTGTCGACAACTGCTGCTAAATTATTGGCCACCAGCGAAATGATGGTAATGTTATCGTTGGTGTCCGCCATGTTTACAGTTAGTTTGTAATGACTTTTAACTGACCGTTCGTAAATTAACTGATTTCAGAGCGCTCTATGACATTGAAACCAGAACCACTGTATTTACGAACACACCCTTTGTTGCCCCGGCCAAAGAATGTGGCCAATCCGGTTTGGCTGCCAGCCAGCCAGTCCATGATTCTTTGAGCCTCGGGTCACAACCCTGTTGACAATTAGCAGTAGAACTGAAGTCCCAATCCAGTGTGCCTGACAATTGATCATAAAAGTGAAGTGTGAAATACTCTCAGCTCTTTTGTCTGTGTGACACTGTCAGAAGCATCTCAACCCAACCAGCCCCTGCTCCCTGGGGGTCCCAGAATGTGGGCTGTACCCCCGTCGTCTCGAAGCCAGCCTCCCATCTCCCCGCTCAACCTTGATCACTGCATTTCGTCTTTGCCGCAGCACTATCGCACGGCTGAGCTGGAGAGGGGTGGGATGCCAGATGACATGAATCGTGTCAACATGCTTTGGGAGGCAGTCTAAATGTGCATACACCCACACAGACAGACACACACGTTCTCATACTGTACACCCACTATAACACTGGCATGCACACACTTTTTCCTATGATGCACTCTCTCCCGAACATACACAAACACACACACTTACATACACCGCCACACACAAGCGGACCCCCTGTTGTGGCTTTGGCAACCCTCCAACACATCCAAACGTTGCCTCTCAAAGCAGAACCAAAGCCCATCTCCATAGTCTGCTGCTGAATCTTCAGGGGTGCGTTCCCTTTCTGCCAGTTTGTTTAGTCGGGATTAAAAAGATGAGCTGGCCCATATAGTGCTTTTACTTTTCAAAATAATTTGAAAAACTTGGCGAACTTGAGCTGAGAGACTACTAGGTGTTGTAACGAGTGACATCTTTATTGAAAAGAGAGATTTCTGAAATGCAGGGTTGGGAGCAAGTCAGCCTCTTTACTGTAGTGTGTTGTACTTGTAAATGCTGGAGAGTGTATCCCTCCAAGAAATGCAGCTAGCATGCCACTCCAAAACCTCAGTATGTCTCCGCAAACCACATGAATGCTTGGCTCTTCATCATGCAACAACACAAACGCAGACACACGCCCACACACACACACACACACACTCAGGCTCAGTCCAGGGAATATAAGGAGGGCAGCGCTGCACAATGAAGTGTCAAATGGAGCGAGGCAGAGAGGTGAGTTGCAACAAGTGGTTGAGGAGGCGTGTCCTCGCGGCCGACAGACCAGAGCTGTTTTTCCCCATCACCACTGAACTGCGGTCAGGACCTGGAGTACATTGCCGAGTGGCCATCTTGAAGCATTTATCCTTCAACATGGCGGCAATGTTTCTAGCCAGGGAGCTGCTTCTTTTTTTATTTTTTTTCCTCTCTTGTGCACATACACACACATTCACACAAGCATACGTACACACACACACGTACTGGGGTTTACAAGGCTGTAATTGGCTGGTACCTTACACGTGTTTTCATGCAAGCACATTCTCTCTCTCTCTCTCCTCTCTCTCCTCTCTCCTCTCTCTTCTCTCTCACTCACTCACTCTCATTAAAATATGCTGAAGTGTAGTCTATACTGGTAAACATTCCCTACTGTTTTCATATGACTACAATCAAGACAGAAGAGTTTAAGAACTGATAGTAATACTGCTATATGGATCTTTTTGGATGTTGAAGAACAGCCAAACATTCAGTCCTTTGGTCAAATCAGACCCGTTTTCAAAAGAGCAGCTTGTGGCTATAAATCAGTGACTACATATCGGGTACCAAACTGTTCACATGCATGAGAGAGCATGCGATCAGCTGTATACATGTTAAAGTTGGTGATCGGAATTATCAAATTTTTGACTTGTGCAGGTAGGCCTCTGTCATTTTCTTCAGATACCATTGTCTAATCACTATTGGCCCACTTGGTACAAGACAGGACCTGTGCGCTGGGGGACTAATGATTATTGTGCATGATGGTCGTTTTGCGTACAGATATCATTGCCAAAACTATAAAAGCCCAAAGCTTAATTATGGCCAATAACCCACACGGATGAGAAACCTGAATACAGGCCGAGTCTGTAAGCCTAATGTGAGGCTCTGTAGCATTTATTTATGGTTGAGACGGTCCTCTTATTCCCCTATTTTTCTTTTAGCCCACAAGTGCGCCACATCGCCATCTATGTACCTGCAGTGTGTGAATGTATAATATGCAAGAGCATGTGTGCCACGACCAATTCTGATATGAAGGCTAATTGAAGGTTTACATGATCACAGTTGGATCAGACGAGCGGCTTGCCAATAGGATAATCCAGCACTTCCAAGAGCATTGTATTTTCAACTGGATTGTTGTTGGTCGGTTTATCATAAAAACGATTAGGTGTTTGTATGAGGTCCTGTCATTAGGAATAAGTCTGAAATAAGTCAGATTAATGCAATTATTTGACTGCATGTAAACATACAGTAGTCAGTGTTACATCAAGCTTGGTTCTCATGTTTATAGATTTGATAGAGCATCATTCATATTTGCCAGTACTGATTGGTCTGCCACAGTAGAAATGATGCATGTCAAACTACTCAGCATAAAGCTAAAAAGTTACTCTAGCAGCTGCTGGCAAGTGAGAAAGACCGAAAACAGCCATTCACCACAAGTTGTCCACTGTGAGACTTAGCACTAGGCACATACAAAGCGTCCACCACTTGTCCATGACCCTGCTCTCTCCTCTGCCTACGGGCTCAGTTACTTAGAGCCTGA
The DNA here is from genome assembly GCA_900312575.1 of Acanthochaenus luetkenii. Taxonomy (NCBI): domain Eukaryota; kingdom Metazoa; phylum Chordata; class Actinopteri; order Beryciformes; family Stephanoberycidae; genus Acanthochaenus; species Acanthochaenus luetkenii. The sequence continues at coordinate 10,143 of OMOT01059733.1, read as the reverse complement.
ATCTTATTTCTCCATATCTCACGGCATAATGCACCTTGCTATTGTTACTCTGCAAGGACGAAATGTTCCAGTGCATTCAGTTTTCCTCTGTTTACCCACTTTGCATTAAGATATTGTAGGTTTTGGAAAGATCCATCTTTTTGATAACCCGATTTCTATATTGTGTCCTACAAAGGGTTGGTCAATACGTTTATGTGCAAGTAACTCAAAGCTGGCTGTAGGTTGTGGATTTTATCCCTGCTTTCACTCTAGTTTCCTAATAGACCTACAGTAGTCTTTCCTTATGAATAGAGGATTTCCTTTTCTCTGTCCATTGTGCTTCCTAAAGATAGAAAACCATGTACTGTACAATAGCCTCTGTAGAGTCTGTAGATATGTCTTATTGTAGAGGTAGTTGTCTGTTTGTCTAATAGAATCTTCTCTCTCTTTCTCTTCACCCTTCCCAATCCCATCCTTGTTGCACTTACGTTATCTTTATCCTCTCCCCCCCCTTGTCGTCCACCTTCATTTTAACTCATTAACCTAATTTCTCCTGTTCGTCCCTCCCTGCATCCTGTTTTAATTCCACTGTCTGATCCACCATGCCACGCCACGCCTCTGTTTATGTTTTAATTGTGATCATTTTAATTTGTGTGCGTGCGGGCTGACTGCTGCAGACCCCATAGACCCCGATGTTGATCTGTATGAACTCTTCCATGCTCCATACACCCCAGTACCAGATCCCACCCCCATGCTGCCACCTGTGGGTGTTCAAGCCTCTGTGCTGAGCCACGACACCATCAAGGTGACATGGGCTGACAACTCGCTGCCCAAGAACCAAAAGATCACAGATGCACGCTACTACACAGTGCGCTGGAAGACCAACATCCCTGCCAACACCAAGATGAAGGTAAGAGGGCGCCATTATTTCGTGTTTGTGTTCGGTCAGTCCAGCAAGTAGATATTTAGATTTTTATTTTTTGTAAGGCTTTTTTCATTATGTTCTGAAATCCTTTCTATTAATTTAATTGAGGATGATTTCTCTAGCAAAAGAAGTTCCAGTTTACATTTTAAACTGAAAACCTCACCTACTGCAGAAGCTCACTCCTCCAGTGCAGGTCAGCACTTTTGAGCTCAAGTAACTCGTTTACAACTCTGAAATTCAGTTAAGTACAGCTCAAATCAGTTCAGTCTGATGAGACTTTGACGATATACCTTCATTCAATACAGTTATGGTTTCCTTTTATTTCAGTGCAATGGGACTTCATCCTTTCATGCCTGTGCTTACCAGGGAAATGTATTGATGTTCTGAAAATAGAAAGTAATGTCATACGACTATATAATAACAAATTCCCCCCACAGCTCCCAAGCGCAGTGGCAGCATAATGCTGGTATTTGTAACAGACCATTTTCATCCAGCCTTCAAAATACAACAAAGGGAACTAGTCACTCTACAGTCTCACACAGGGGTTTTTTTAAACAGAGAAGTTATTCCTTAAGATTTAATGTTACAGTGTTAAACTCCCGCTCAACAATCCTCTAGGTTGAATCAGTGACTGCTTGTCCTACACGTCACATGGTCAAGTCGACAACACAATAATTTTACTGAACCAAACACCTCAGTTCTCTTTTAACCAACGTACAGCTGGCCATGAACAAGCTTTGCATAGAGACACTAGCTTACACTAGCTTGAGTTTGGCAAAGTCATCATATGTGTTGGATAGATGATTGAGACCAGACTTCTGTATTACCACTAGCATTGCCAAATTTAGTTTTTTACATCATGGTCTAAAAATATTTACAAGTCATTTACAGCAGCTATAATTAGTTTGTACCTCTCCGTTCCTTTTTGGAATTGGCTGTAAGATTGTAACCTGAATTAAATGTTTTCCTATGCATTCCTATGGCAGGTCTTATCTGAGTGTCCTACTGTGAGGTTGGCCTAGCTCCTGTAAATCTATAACTCTGAATATATTCAGACAGAAAGCAGTGGTTCAATAATACCATAAAATCGTACTATTGTGAACTATGTAAACGTTTCTGTTCGATAACCACTCTCGTGCTCATAATACAATTATTGTCCTAATCAAGCACATTTCTAGAGATAGAAAGATTCATGAACAGTTAAATTATCAAGTGCGACGAAGGAATATTCCATTCATTGGTTGGAGCCGATGTCATTCAGCTGCATGTCCAGTGTCAGTGCGTATGAAGTCATGTACAATGGTTTGATGTAGTGACCCAGTAGCCAAGCCCTGAAATACGGTGTTTGAGGTTCCACCACTGATACCCGACCTGTAGCTCAATTATGATCATTATGTATCTCCAAGTGGGTTTGTGCGCATGCGTGCAAACCTTTGAGAGAGCAGAGCCCAGATAAAGGCCTGCGTTTACTGATAAATTATTCAACAAGGACAAACTGAGAGCTGGAAAAAGAGAGTGAAGACCTGACAGTGTGTTCTCAATACACCCAGCTCACAGGACACACACTTACACACATACAACAGCACCACTCAGCAGTCACCTCTTGTACTGGATGTTTATTCCCAGTTCTCTTTCATTAATATTGGTCTTGCCACACAGGCTTCGCACTGACATTTTCTTTTCAATATTTTTTCAATAGATTTTTTATGTATTAGTTGTTGCACAGAGGTGAAGTGAAAGGAAAATGAGAGAGTTATGCCATGCAACAAATTCATGAGCAGGATGACATCACAGATACATGGTGTAATGTACAGCTCAGCCTGCTGACACCCTTGGGTGCCCACATTGGTTTGATTCTCACACTGTGACGGTAATTAAGGAGGTCCACAGACTCATGACTTTTTCTGTACCATTACCAAATCCATTATATTAACAAGAGTGGTGGGGTTGTTTTTTTTGAGTGTTGGGCTTATTTTGTAATCAGTTGTGCCAACTGAATTGTCTGGTGTACTCAGTACTCTTAACATCCTCATATTCGACTGTTACATCTTAAACATGTATACGTTAGCATAGCTATATTGAAGACCAGTATAACCAACAGCGATGACTTGGGCCCACAGATTGACGCTGCTCTCCTTCATCTCCTTTCTTCTGTTAGAGAGTTTGTTTTTCCTAGCAAATCGTGTTGACCAGCACGTAATATCTATGTAAAATGTTTGGGTTTCACTCAGTGGTCAATGTGTGTAATATATCATAAACGCACCACTGCGCTCAGACTGGTTGGTGTGTTATCCTGTCATTTTATTCCCATGGCAGACAAAATGTTTTCAGCCCGCTGGTGACTTCATCAGTGTCCAAACGTGTGTAATGTACCATCATATAAACTCTATGTTTTTGTGTTTGTGTGTCCCAAGACGGCCAACACCACCAGCCTGAGCTACATGGTGACGGGACTGAAGCCCAACACGCTGTACGAGTTCTCTGTCATGGTGACCAAGGGCCGCCGCACCAGCACCTGGAGCATGACAGCCCAGGGCACCACCTTCGAGACCAGTAGGAGCACTAGCAATACACGCACGCGCACAAAAATTGCATACGTACTCAATGCACATGCACACAAAGACATGAACCAAAAACTGGAGGAATATCAAGCTTGACATTGCACAATATCATATGAACCAAAAACTAAGAGATTTAAATTGGATAAGAAGGTTGGATATTTATCAATAGATTTCGCAATAACTACAACTCAGATGAAGAAAAACGTCATTTCAATACCACTTTTCACTGAGAGCAAGTTGCTTTTACCCCGCTTTCACACAACAGCAAATATAAGTTCTGTTTACTTAGCGACCTAATCAAGAAATAGGATTATATAATAAATTAGGTTTTAAAATCAAATTATTATGATGTTTTTTTCTTGATTTGGAGAGCCAATTTTTGTATTGGTATGTTATTCCTTTCCTGCCTGACTGATTGTTAATCTTCTTCCAACTCTGCTGCAGAGACACGGGTGGGCGAACTGCGTGGTACCTTTGTTTGTCGCAGTTCTCATACTAAATAATTACTGCCTGTATCAACTTACTTCTCCATTCAGTGTCACCCCTCAGTAAGCTGGGTCAGAATTGCATATGTTGACTGATCGAAGGTTAGCTGGACGCTAAACCCGACATTAAAATAATAATCTACTACTGTAATATCCACTGAAACAGCTTCTATAAATGCATTATTTGATTGGGTTTTATTTGACTCTTAAGTGAAACTTGCCATCTGAGAACTGTAGGATCACTAGCAACGCACACAATGCACATATGCATAAATAAATGCTCATCTACACACACACACACACACACACACATCTATAGATATAGGTCTACATACACACAATTTACTCATATCTTGTAACAGAAGTCACTAGTCGGTGTACCTTGTTGTTTGAATTTGGAGCAATACAAAACATCCATCGTCGCTTGTTAACTAGTCTTGACCTTTTATCTGACCATTTTGTCAACACAATGAATGTCCTGATGTCAATATCCGATCCCTACCACAGTTCCCAGCTCCTCCCCGAAAGACGTGACGGTGGTGAGCAAGGAGAGCAAGCCTCGCACCATCATCATCAACTGGCAGCCCCCCTCCGAAGCCAATGGCAAGATTACTGGTCAGTCTGAGCGTCAACACTTTTTGTCAATCGAATCAGGCCATGATTTCCCGTATTTTACTCTCATACGGCTGTATACTTCCAAAATATTGAAAGAAACTTTCGGTTGATACATATGCTTTATGTATGGCTTCCTTGGCGGAAATCTGCGCTCTACTGTGCCAATTTTCTATTGTAATAGTGGATAATTTTATTCCCATTGCAGACTAAATGTTTTCAGCCCTCTGGTGACTTCATCAGTGTCCAACGTGTGTAATGTACCATCATAGAAACTCTGTGTGTGTTTTTGTGTGTTTGAACATATTTGACTAATGTGCAAAGAAAACAAAATTTCTTTGCATGTTTTTATTAGTATCTTTATGTAGCTGTGCTCAAAAGGAACCTCCGTCATATAGGAGGTGGACAATATTGACTGGCTGATATGCGATACCAGACTGGTTTCCAGGAGCAGCCTGATATAGCGGTCTAACCTTAGCTTGGACCATAGAAGGAAAGGAAACGCATTTAAACACATTTAGTGATCAATATACTGCCGGCATTAAACTGTGCTGTTTGAGTGAAAGCTCAATTAGTAGAAGGATAAAGTCACAGACTCATCAAGAAGATGGTAGAAGGTCTTATTTTGAGCAGCATTAAAATGATTGACTTTTAAATGATCTATCTCTCTCTGACCGTCCCCACTGTAGGCTATATCATCTACTACAGTACAGATGTAAACGCCGAGGTCCACGACTGGGTTATTGAACCAGTGGTAGGGAACCGTCTGACCCACCAGATCCAGGAGCTCACGCTGGACACCACCTACTACTTCAAGATCCAGGCCCGCAACTCCAAGGGCATGGGCCCCATGTCCGAGGCCGTACAATTCCGCACTCCCAAAAGTAAGTTTGATTAAATGGCCCGTGGGCAAGTCTGGACTTTTCTTATTCCTGTGGATAATTGGCCAAACGTAGACGACGTGATGTCACGTCAAGATCTTTCCAGCGCAGCTGCAATGGTTTGATATCAGAAAAAATGTCAGCGATCTAAAACATCAACAGTAGATGTCATATTTTGGTGTCAGTCCCTCAGAATCAAAGAGCGATGGCTTCTTTCTAGACTCAGCATTTTACACCAACATTCAACAATCATACAGGGGGAAATCCATCTTAGAAAAGGCAGAGAGACCAAGTTTTCCACCAACAGCAGCCTCAATAGCCCAGAATGCAATTATGGACCTCTTAACTTATTGACTGAATACATTTTCTAATGAATGCTAGTTAATGCTTAATTTTCATGATCAAGGTGCCGTGAGAAAGTCTCTGAGAAGAGCTTGGATTTGGGATTTCCCTCAAGTCTTCTTCATTGGTGTGGGATGACCAAATTAGGGCAAAGTCTGGTCAACTACTTTTTGAGTGCATCCAAGCCAAAAAAGCATAAAAGTGGGAAAATGCCATTTTAGCTCCAGTTGGAGTTTTAATGAAAATGTTTAATGAAATTGACACAAATCTGCTTCAAATCGATGTCTATTTCTTTTCACTGGTTGTGGGCCGCATTTTAAAAATGATGTTGATTCTTTGCTCATAACATCAGTTTGGCTGTATCTGTAGTACACTCTTCCTCTTTCTCGCTGTATCAGTTTCTTTATACTTCTCTCGCTCCACTTCATTCTTTCTTCTAGTTTTGAGTGTTTGCTCACTGCCTCTTTCCTCCCTCTCACCATCGCTCACTCGCTCTGTCTTTTTCTGTCTCCCTCACTGCTCTTTTCAGCTAACCTGTTTTTTGCTTTTTATTTCCTCTCCCTCCCTGCTCTCCTTTGGCCTGTTAAGCTGAGTCATCTGACAAAATGGCTAATGACCAAGGTAAACTCCTTCTCCACACTTTCTCTCACTGGTCACTGCTGACTCTGCACCTTGTGTGTGTGTGTCTCTATCTTCTATCTTCTGCACTGACGTAAACTTGGGCTGCGTGACTTGCGAAACGTTTTTTTTTTTGGGGGGGGCTTATAGAAATGTTCAGGTTAAGTTGTAGCACATGTAAGTTTTATAGAGGTATAAATGTGAGCGCGGAGAAGGACATAGAATTGAAGGCCAATATTTTCTTGCTGTATTCATTCAAATTTTGTCTACTGCCAGCCTCCAATATCCCAGTGAAGCCAGGAAGCAACCAGCCTCACCCTGACGCTGCAGTGGGTAAGGTCTCCTCTCATTCAGCACCTCTGACAGTCATTCAGCTTGTTGTCAGTCAAATAAAGGTGAACTAACTGCAACTATGATCTGATTGTGTCACATAAAAACCTTGAATCTCTAAGAAGTCTGTTTTTACAAAAAAATGTAATTTTCTTATTGACACCCAATTTGTTTTACTACATTTTGAAAGGACTTGCCGTGTCCATATTTTGTCGGTAGACAGCTGAGGCTTGTGCCTCCGTCAGCGACTCAAGTCACCTGGCAGTTTCTTTTTGGGGGGATCAGTCAAGTTTATCTTGTCAGAAATGGCAACAGATCACATGTAATTAATTGCATTTGTTCCTCTCGTATCTTTCTTTCTCTCTCTCCCTCTCTCCCTTTCTCCTCATCAGGTAAATCAGGAATGACGGGCAGTAGCGAAAACCACATCTTGGTCATTGTCGTCATCATCTCAGTGGGAGCCTTCACCATCATAGTGGTGGTGGTGGGAGCCTTCCTGTGCACACGACGCACCACATCCCACCAGAAAAAGTAAGCAGCCCCCGGCACCTTTCATTGTTCTTTTGCACTATTTGCTCTTTGACCTTCCTGGTTCTCTTTTTGTGTCTCTGTCCTCCTGGCTCCCTTCTGATATATACCCTCTACTTTCTATACTTTCAAAAACATATTTTATTTACTCTACCTGACCCAATCTACTGCTCAGCTCCCTCCTGCATCCCTTCTTCCTTCTTCCTTCTTCCTTCTTCCTTCTTCCTTGTTCTTAATCATTCATCTTTGTCCTCTTTGCTGCCTTCTGTCTATACTTAAACAGAGTCAGTCTGTCCTCCGTCCTCGCCGCTCTCTCACCTGCATTCTCACCCCCAGGAAGCGGGCTGCCTCCAAGTCCTCCAATGGATCCCACAAATACAAGGGAAACTCCAAAGACCTGAAGCCACCTGACCTGTGGATCCACCACGAGAGGCTAGAACTAAAGCCCATGGACAAGTCCCCGGAGTCCAACCCGGTCATGACCGACACACCCATCCCCCGCTCCTCGCAGGACATCACGCCGGCTGATGGCAGCCTAGACAGCAACCCCCACTTACAGCAGAGGCGCAACTCCTACCGCGGTCAGTCTTGCCAGAGGGGGAGACTTAGAAATGCAATGCTATGGGAAAGAGTTCAAAGTAAAATGTCACCCTTGCTGCCTGTTTTGCTTGAGCTTACATGCATAATGGGGTCAGCAAACCTCCTGACTTTGGCCAGGAGACTCGGTGTGTTGGGGTCCAAGAAGTTGGGAACTGACTAAGAAAACACTGTTGTTTGTAGGCAGGAGATGTGCTAATGCCCTCGGGTTATGTTCCAGGAACCGTACATGATTCATGGAGTCTTGGGGATTTTGCCATTTTGTTGTTTATTTGTTTCACAAGTCAATGCTTGTCTTGTGTTCTCGTTTACTTTTGGCTTATCATGCTAAACATTTCATGCTTTTCATACATTATGTCCATTACTGGTCATGATTACAGTGCTGCTAGGATACACTTTCAGCATACTCTGGTGTTATTAAGAGTGCAAAATGACATTCATAACCAAAACCCAATGACGTGTTCATAACAGAGGTGAAATAATCAGGAATCACAGATGGGTCACAAAAAGAGCAGTCAAATAGCAGCTCTTTCTGATTGGCTGGTTTCCGCCGTACCTTTTAGGCCACGAATCAGAGGACAGCATGTCTACTCTAGCAGGCCGACGAGGGATGAGGCCTAAAATGATGATGCCATTTGACGCACAGCCACCTCAGCGTAAGTGTGTGTGTGTGAGTGTGTGTGAGTGGGTGGGTCTGTATGATGATAAGTGAGTTCTGTCATACTCCATGATTGATCGGCAGTCTGTTTAGAAATATATGCACATTCCATTCAGCAACTGCTGCATAAAGATATATTAGCCGAAGCGTATCATCAGAAGAAGAGCTCCGCACGTCAGGTTCATGTTATGGTTTGTCTAATCTATTGAACAACGGTTTCTTGCTCCTAAGTCAAAGGCCATTTCATGCTTGCCACAAATTTGTAAAAAATGTCCTGACGTGTCTGAGTGAGACTGAGAATATTTCAGTGTGTTTAAGAACAGAAAAATGCACGTTTGTGCATTTGACCAACAGTACTTCCACATCCTTCATCATTACAGCTGGTTAAACATCTTGTCCTGTTTGTGTGCGTGTGCATGTATGTATGTGTGTATGTGTCCATGTCCATTTCCATTCACAGCTGTGATTAGTGCTCACCCCATCCATTCCCTTGATAACCATCACCACCATTATCACATGGGCAGCCTGGCATCGCCGACACGCAGCTACCTCTACCACCAGGGCAGCGGGCACCCGCGCCCGCACACCTGCGCCACCCCCATCTCCTATCTAGACAGGGTGGACTCTACAGGTGAGGCCGCATGCTGGACGGCAGAGGAATTACAGGAGTGGGTAGTGCCATGGACAGGGCAGCGCCAAGCTCAGCCAGGCCTTGTCATATTCATTTTGTCTCCATTCATTCATTCAAGCATTACTGCATCATGTTAAATTCATATTAGAGTTTTCCAAAGCGTTACTAACTACTCCCAAATCACTTGTTTATGCCCCTTTCCACTTCACATGACTTTCACTAAAACAGGCTAAACTTTCACACCAAGGCTACAGCTAGTTGTGCTATTGATTTGAATGTTGTGCAGTCTAGACAATACAGCCTGGAGTTATGTCACCAACCTCGTATTTTCCAGACCTTTCTGTGTTTATGCCATGTTTTAGTCTCTTCTCGCGTAAGAGACTTCTAATGGTCACTGTCAACGCTAACTCTTTTCTGAGCATCTTATTTAGTGGGCCTACAAACTATCATGAAAGATGGACAATTCCCTTTACAGATATGAAAGAACCTCATTGGCAAATGTAAAATGGCTGACCCCTGCATATGATGAACCTGAAATGAATTTCACATGTGTCCACCTTTCTAACGGTGTGGCTACTGTCCAGGGCCTAGACTTAGTATTTTATACATTTGATACTAGAGGATTCTGAGAGATTCACATCTTCTGTGTGACAGTTTGTCACACAGACTAACATTTGTAATTACTGAATAGCATGGTTATTATATACAGTAGAAAAAATGTCAAGATACTTTTACCTAGCGATACTCAAGCCTATAGGGAACCTTCAATGGCCAAAACATTCAATTCTTGTGGGGTTTTTTTTACAATTAAGAAGTGCAAAGGCTGGAGGAAGCCTGGACAGTCAGTGGCCTTGGAGTGCACTAGGTGAAGAAACTCTGGATGGGAGTTAGCTTGATTCCTGTCCAGGTTTATGTCCATATCTCCATGGCCTGCGGACCCAGTCTATAATCCTGCCTCCTCTCTCCTTCCTCCTCTGCCTCCTCCTCCTCAGAGTC
>OMOT01059730.1:0-23521 GCA_900312575.1 Acanthochaenus luetkenii | reverse complement strand
TTTTGCCTTCCACCTTCACGTCCGACCATTTCTTCTTAATGTCTGCTACAGTCCTCCCCGTAGAACTGACTTCATTCACTGCAGCAGTGACCTTCTGCCACTCGCTGCATTTCGTTGTATTTGTTGTTGCGCTGCCGAGGCGTCCAAACAATAACAACTTGACGCCATGATTCAGCCCACATTGCATTGAGCAGCATGGCTACTTTATATGCGTCTGGCGCTTTGCATTGACCATATATGGTTGAATCTGGGCGTGTAGAGGGCGTGTAGAGGGCGGGATATGTGCGCGTGCATGTGCGCACTGTTTTTGGTGGACAGCGACTTATCAAGGCAAGAAGTGTGCGTACGCACGGTTTGATAGGTCTGATAATTAGTTTGCGTAAGCCATTTTTGCCTTTTGTGCTTACGTACACTTTTAGTAAGAATCCTACGCACTGTTTGATAAGTGAGGCCCCTGAACATTCCAGGGCCTGTTGTAGTACATGTTTCAATTCCACAAAGATAACCCCATTCTGGGATGTTGATTTGAATATTAATGATTTATTGAATTATGCACTAGTAAATCCAAGTTTCTTATATACACTGAAAATAGGGACATCTTCCTGATATTGAGTCGTAGCCCCTTTTGCACAATCCACATCTCAAATGGTCTCACAGCCTAAAAATCCTTCCGACTCGTCTGCATCTCTTCATCTACATCTTTGTGATAGGTAGATATTTAATAAGGGGAATCTGTAACGGATCATTGTACTTGGATTCACCTCATCGGTGTACTTCATGAAAACAGTTCAGTGTATGTTTCTTCCATGGGGCGAGGACACAGCTAGTACTCTCAATGTACAGCCGCAAAACAGCCACGAAGAAACTGAAGCTGCATGCAAGCCATTTATTTATTGAGGCAAAGGACCTACTCGTTATCTTACTAGCATCTGATCAATACACGCCGCGCTTTATAGGAATAAAGACAGAAGGATGTCACATTTGTATAGTTTTATTGCTTTGCACCAATCGGCAATTACAAAAAAACAAAACATTCAAGCCAACAACAGGATGTTATGTGCATCACTGATGCCATGTCTCTCTATGGTACGTCAGAACAATGCATTTTAACCAGGGATGGGGTTAAAATGCATTGTTCTGACGTATACTGCACCTTTTTGTTGGCGATATACCTACCGTTATGAACTAATATATGATCCTAATTCAGAGCGTAAGAAGTATCAGACTGACGTCACATGAAACTAGGGTCTTTATATCAAAAGAAAACATGAATATAGAAATCATAAGTACTACTTAGTACTTTGGTTGGTGGTGGTTCACTGTATGGTAATCACTGACTGGATTTAATGGTTAACCCACCTTTTTAATCTACCACTAGATCACTGATGCTAGACGTTAAACATGGATTACAAAGGTGCACAGATAGAAATGCACAGTATATACATATATATATATATATATATATAGTGACCTGTGAAATAAATACTGTCAAATGTTACACAGAGACTGAACTCAAAATAAAGATCACATTGCTTTTAGAAAAACTCAAAAGATGTCATTGAGGGTACAATAATTTAACATTCACTGACCGTAAGTACTTCAACATCGATTACAGAGCTTTCAGTATGTGAGCAAACACTACAACCGTGACAGTAAAACACACAAACATTATGGTGAATTACATTTATAAATGGAAGATGAGTTGATATTTGAGTAACAACATTTCAGATGTCGGTGTGGCTACGACTTTCACATAGACTGACATAGAATAACACTACGACAGACGTGAGCTTCAACAAATGGTATGTCTATGAATTAACTCTTGTAAAGTGATGGTCTGGTGCCATGTGTGTACCTGCACATGTGTTTTGAACACTTACATTATCAACTCAAGACTTCCACATAAAGACCTTTGAACAAGGCACGTAAGCTAGTGTCCGTATAGTCACTGTAGCTACACATCAACAGAGCCAATGAAACGGACACAATTTGTAACAGATTCTTCTCCGCCTGATTATTAGCTAGGTTTATCGATCCATACATTGCATGGTATTGAATACTTATTATTGCTAAAACAGGACTGCGCTTAACAAAATGAGAGCAAATTAACAGAATACATCAATAGTACTGTAAAAACATTTTGCATAAAATTACATCTGTAATGCTGAACATACCAATTTATCTCTACACCACATGATACAGACACACACACAGTATAAAAGCCGGTGCAACTGATTGGGGTTATGAATATTTTTATTTTGCACCTCGTACTATTTTGCTATGATTTATTTAGCAATAAATAAAATATTGTGATCCCAGCAATGCAACAAATACACTGGACAGTTATTTATTGTCTTGAGTTGGGACAAAAATATTGAGTCTAACCACAGCCAGAAATCATTCCCGATTCCTTTAACAGACATTTGAACAACAGCTCTACAGATATTGCAGGAGGAGAAATAACCTTTTCAAAAATAATACAGGCCATTGTAGGTAGGTAGGGAATTATATTCTACTGGCAAATGCATCCAAAGTGGTTACTGTACAGTACAATGACGTCATGTGGCCTCTGACGTAGTTTCTTCTACAAGGTTACAAATTCAAAAGAATATACACAATAATATGTCTAACAGCACATCTGAATAGTGAGGTTCACCTAGGAATCAACTGACCAACTTGTGAGCAGCAATACTAATACTATTCTCGTCAGGAGATGGTTGATAAGGAAATCCTACAAAGACGTATGGAGTAGTATCTATCTGTGTACCTTCTTTTTGGTTGTTGTCAGTTATTGTACCAGACTAGTTATGAAGTATAATCAGTTGGTACCGACAGGACCTGAATGTCTTTAATCAAAATGTATTTTGACGCTGGTGTAGTTAGATGAAAGGACTTAATCTGACCTTTTTTTAAATACAAAATAACAAATAAATAAAATCTAACAAACACAAGGAGACTGGCAGACAGACAGTGCAGGACAACTCAGCTCAGCTAAAAAGAACCCAAGATGTACAGTACTATGAGCTAAAATCATAATGGGGGAAAAAAACCAAACATGCTAAAACTGAAATTAAAATACACACTGGGTTACAACTAAAATTCAATTCAAGCATTCATTAACGATCCAAGATCCGCATCAGCGAGGCCCCTTCCTTTGGCATCTGTGGTTGTGATGGGTGATAGCGATTCACTAGATGTTTTTATTGTTATATATTTGTAAAGGTTCCAAAACAGTGAGCTTCGGTGGGCAGTAACAGCAGAGTTCGTCCATTCTTCAGCAAAGTGCACTCCACTATGTGGCAGTCGACTGGAGTAGACAGGAGTAGGACTCGGCAGCCCCGGCGGAGCTCGCCTGCTGCCCTGAAGAAGGGAGCGCTCCAGGCAGGTTGCGTTGCTCCAGTGCTATGCCCCCTTTCCCGATAAGATGGTGCCCGTCAGCGGGGTGAAGTGTTGTGTGGGACAAGGTATCAGGGAGGAAGGCACCTCCTTCATCACAAGAAGGTCTCGGCAGTAGAACGCCCTCCCGGTGTATCTGGACTGACGTCTACCCTAACGCAGGCCACCTTCTCCTGGCTGTTACATGGGAGACAGATGGAGGAGAGATGAGCGTCCATGCAGCTTCATGGTGGTGTTATGAGTGGAGAGCACTGTCAGACAGGTGGCAGAGTGCGAGACAGTGCTCAATCCACGATCCTCTCAGAACACGATTTTAACACCAAAGTCTTGTTGATGACAGGGCTCATGTGAGGATGGTGCTGAAATATGCAGCTCTTAATCATGACAATTATAGAAACAAGATTTGTCAGCAATACGTTTGAATTTATACAGATTGCCTCTTTTTGTCGTGGTAAATTTAATTTGGTGTGACCAATTAAGCTCAAGTAAGCAACATATTTCTGTCCACATACTGTAAAATTAAAAAGGAAGTAGATAAGAATACACCAAATCTAATTTATCTCATTGCTTGCATGGATTCATACTGTAATATCCAAAGCTTAAGACTGCATGCTGTATGGGTCGATATTTAAGGAATTTGAACGGACATTAGATTTGCCAATGAAGGGATTCACCATATCCAGGAGAAGGCATATCACACTATGCTTCATGGGTTGGACACACAAGTCTACGTCTGAGTTCACTGCTTTCCACGCCCCACTTTTGGCCATTTCATCAGAGATATTAACTAATATTAATGAATTAAAGGGGCCAGAATCAGACCTACATGCCAAAATGCAAACACACAAAAGAGGCCAGACAGGCAAGTAAATCAGTGGGGGAGGTTCAGTACAGGACAATTCACAGACAGACATGCATATGAATTAGGAGGACAGACACATTAACAGCATGATTGGCACCAACATTCTGCCTTTGGTCAGCATTTCACACTAAACAGGCCACATATGTTCCACTGATACAATACGTACAGGATTTTACACAATGCCATTAATGTCTGTAGTGAGCCGACTGTGTACTCGTTGGTTAGTTAGACGAGGTAGGATCAGTTTAATTTCAAGAACTTAGCTTCCCCCACCACGGCACGGCAGTACGTCACAGCAAACCTTTTATCACTGACCATTTCCCCAAAAACAACACCAACACAACACGCATAGCGCTGGGTTTTCAAGCCAAATGGTCTGTTTTCAATAGCCAACAAGCGACAGTTTTGGCCATGCGTTCACTGTCTGAGTAAACGTTATAACTCAGCCATGTGGGTCAGATGTTTTGCATCCGACACCCACCCCTACCACCTCTTCTTCCATTGGGAGGCTGTGGGTCACTAGTCCTATTCTGTATGATCTGTTCAAGATGGTATAAGAATGATATTACCATTTTAAGTTGTAAAATGACAAAACGATGCATCCGAAAATGTACAGCTCGTTTGCCGTATATAAAAGTATGAACTACATTTACACCGTCTACACGTTTTTTGACTGATGTGACTTTTGCTATTCATCAAAAGTGCCATAGAGGCTTGATAAAGAAGCAGGAAGTACATATTTTTTGGTAACAATTAGCTTGAAGTGCTCATAAAGCATAAGCCATCACAAGCACATTTTGAGCTGCCCCATAGTAATCATAGTCACAAAATGATATAATATGGTGAAACACACAATACGCAAACATTTCTGGGGCACTTGCATCGCTAATAATCGTTTAACACAGTCAAACCAGATTCATAATATATTGTAATGCGTGTCATAATTGAGTATCATGCATGTAATTTTCTAGTGTGATAATGTATGAACATATTTGCTTATAATACACTTATGATGCCTCACAATGCACGTAAAGTGTTACCTTTCCCCCCCAATTGGAAACCAAAGTATGTCAGTGTGTTATGGAGCGAACAACTCACCTCCCTGAGAGAGTTTTCACTGGGGGGATGCTGAGCTGGTTTGAGCCGTCATAGCAGACCTTCATTCCCATCTCCGATTCGACCTGCAGCCTGGACTCTGCCTCCTGGGTGACCACAACATCAGGAGGGCTTAAGCCACAGACCAACTTGTGATTGCTGTGCGGCGCTTCCTGTTGAAAAACGTTCTAGTCGGTATTTTTAGATCTGATACTTACTATCAGATTTTATGACATCACACCACTTTATGTCCACACTTAGCCTGAAATTGGCTGTTATGGATCTCCTGTGGCTTCATATATTTAAATCTGTATTTATACTACTTTTCCCCACTCTCCCCCTCAAACTCATTACGATGCTTGTGTGCACGTTGTAGCTGGATTGCAACCAGACTACATAGAAATGATTAAATGCGAGCCTGACCACTTCCAGATCTGGTTTTGAAGATCTGATAGCAATGCAAGCCAAATCAAATTTTTGTGCGCCCAGATCAGTCACTTGCATCCTAGTATGATCATTGAAATGACAAGTGTAACTGTAGCTTTTTCATTAAAATACTGAAAGAATGAGATGTATATGATTAGTGAGGCTGTAACAGCTTTGTTTACATCTGTCTGGGAAAAATGGTAAAACAGATCTGTATTTTGTATTATGATGGATTAAGATCCCAATAGCTTATTTTCCTGCAAGTATTCAAAGTAGTCTTCGAGAACATATTAAAGCATTAAAGTACAGTACATTGTACAGAGCGCAGTATAGCAGATACTGTAGTATTTCAGAACATTTAGTATTGCACAATATAGTAATCTAGCACACGTTACACATAGAAAAACATAAGAGCCATACTGTACAAAGTTTGGACATTAAGGGAAAATCTGCCTGCTTAGCTCTGTAATCATAAAGCCAAATATTGGGTTCATTGAGTTTCGATTTTACATCATTGCGATACAAAAACATGACATGAAAAGAATCCTGCAGGCAACTTAAACAAAAATGGAAAATACATTGTATTATCTTGAAGACTAGTCCTTGTAATTTTACTACAGTAAAATACTGATGTAAAAGTCAAGAAGGCATCCATAAACATGATTAGTTATTATGAGTTTTACCAATTTCTCACGCTCTTTCTTTTTCTTGTCGTCCTCTTTCTTCTTCTTGCTTTCAGGTATTAAGTCGTCCAGCCAGCTCAGCTCTCTCTTGGTGAAGAAGAAGTCTAGAAGCTTTCGGATAAAGACCAGGGCCAGAACCTAGAAAAAACAGGGCGTTTTTCATCAGAGTTCACATCTCAGAAAATCAATATAAATGCAATAACATAAATGGAAAAAGCACCCATTACATTGAGAAAATCTTTTGTGAAATTTGTGAAAATAATTGTCTGTTTTCATAACCTTAAAAATAATTATATAAATGAATACCAATTACAGAATACAATTTGGTTCTATGCAAACATCTTGTGTTTGTGTATATAACAGGGTTTATCTTGTGATGAAATTAATAGTCTATGTTGGCCGCTTGGATAATCCTCCCATTGGCTCTGGCGATTTTTGTCTGGCTCCCTCCCGTTCCGCTCTGCGCTGTATGTTACCGCTTTCTAACTCCACCTACAACACGCAACAACAACAATGAAGCTAGCCATCCAGCTAGAAGCAGAATGCTATTAAGTTTATGATGGAAAGACATTGTGTTTGATTAGTTACCCCGTGGACAGCCGTGCTTGTTCTGGGTGCCAACCGGTGCAGGAGGAATCTCAGTCAAATAATTAGTACTACAGCGCACACCAGAATTACTTAGACCGACACTTTTATCAACCGGCTACATCATTTAGGTAATAAAAACCAAGGAGCGAACGATGCATTTTGCATGTTGTTGGTTCGTTAGGTTCGCTGCAACGACATTATGTATCATGAAAATATACAATTATTTGATAGGGTGAGGCTGTGCATGTACTCATGTAGACGTTTCTGCACACGTCTAGATGAGCTGACATAAATGTGTGACAATCAGTGAGGGTTAAGGCCATTACCATCATGGGGAATACAACGGCTGCTGCAGAGGCCTTGATGACCCAGAGCAACACCAGACAGGTGAGCTGCACCAGGGTGAAGACATGGACCTTCCACAGTGGCACATAGCGCAGATAGATCAGGTCAGGCTGGTGCTTGGCGGGCATGCCAAAAAGCTTGATACGGTCGAAGAACTAAAGAGAAATGGAAAGGAAAGAAGGAAAGGGGGATAGAACAGTGAGAGATGAGGGGATACACATGAAAAGGACGGAAAATGAAAGGGGTGATAAGGAAGGGAGAGATTCATTACATATTCAGAAGAGGAAATACACTTAAAGTTATCAAAGGGTCTAAATTACCATCAACGGTTTTGAATTACAAGGGGCAAGCTTATCATCACTAATAGCTCATGACTGCTATTCTGTTCAGGATAAAAGCGCATGACATTATCTTCAAAGGCCAACAAAACACAGTCTTACTTGAATGCCTTTTAGTGAAGAGACACCCATGTAGAGAAAGACTCCATACAGGACTGGCATAGGAATAAACTGTGGATAATGGAAGTGAACAAACACAGCATAAGACAACCAACTGTAGAAATGATTCAACTTACAATACATAAGGAAAATATGGCACATGTGATGCACACCAGTGTATTAAGTAGATCAAACACAGCATCTAGAACATAGATAACGCATAATAAACCAAACGGGTAAACCCTTGTTTGCCATGATATAAATGCCTGGCCCCCTGTGCTCTTATATGACATTTGCATTATAGACATTTAGTTGACCCTCTTATTCAGAGCGATTTACAACAGCAGAATAAGCTTAAATCCTTAGACAGCTAACGCTACAAGCAACCAAATGTAAAGAGTGCAACGAAAAGCTAGGAGCCAAAATAACCAGGCAGATTTTCTAATGTCTTTCCCATCTCACCTTGAGCACTGAGGTCATGAAAACAGAACAACCCATGAGGACAAAGATCATGAACCCAGTGACCCGCTGCTCCCGGATGCCCAGGAACTTGGGCTGCTCTCCCGGGGCGGAGCAGCCAGACTCCACCTTCAGACTGTTAACGTGGGAGATGGAGAGGACGGTGGCGGCCACGAACCAGGGCAGGCCCATGATCGAACACACACCCAGCATTATTGCCACTAACATTAAGTCCAGGTGGTAGCCACAGCCTTTCTGTAAGACATACAGAGGGAGAGGGAGAGAGAGACATTAGTTAAAGGTTGAGGGTGTTTGTTATGTTCCAATACAAACATCAGCATGTCAAAATGTCAGGGGTGAAGTCAAACTCGACAGCATAGCATTTAGCAGAATTTACTTGACCACAAATGTTACTAATAACCTGGCAACACATTTTCACTCACTCATTTAGATTTGGCTCCTTTGAAGCAGCAGCTTTGCTGACAGGTTCAATCAAACCAAGGTAACAGCCATTTAATGGGTTTTCTGTTGGTATTTTTTCCTTTTATTTGCACATTTCTCCCTGCAATTTAACACTTGGGTTAAAACTAATTTGCAAGATGCCCTTTGTGCTTCTATAGCATTTTGGAGTATGCTGTCAATTGTTTTCCCCATTTGCAACCTAAATTGCAGCCAATTCTCTCCAGGCAAGGTGAGCATCTTTATGAACATTCCCCGTTTCGTGATATTGCAGCACATTTGAGAGGGACAGCCAATTATTCTATCCCCTAACTAAGCAACTGTTACATGGTACACCTCCATATAGTCTGCATGCAAACCAATAAACCTTTTTGTGTTTTAGTGAGTACACTAACCTTTCACGTTCAACTCATTCCCCGTTGGATAATAAACAAGAATAGTGTACGCTTTAAAACATTGGCTGCTGCTTTTTTCTGTTGTGGGATGTGGGCCCTCAGAGCATTTCACAGGCCCATTCAATGGTCATCTGCTGACAAATTGAGCAGGGGGAGGGCGAGTGTGATGGCTTAGAGGGATCACAAATGTCTCTGGTGTGCCTCTGCTGCACAGTCTTTGTCTCTGGGATAATCAACTGCACTGTCCTTAATGGCTATAACATTCACAACTTGTTCTAGTTGCTCACTTTACCTGCCCATTTGCCATAACGTCAACCTGGGTAGCAGCTCTGCTCTACCCCTCAGTATCACGATGAGGGTAGAATAAATGTCTGTATGAAAAATTACACATCTCATTCTGTGCTTGCATTTATTGTTGCAGTTGGGCTAACGTTAATATGTTCATGGTTAACAGTAACGTTAGGTTTAGCAACCTGTCTTCTTCAGTCTACTTTTTTGTGTGTGTCTGAGGTGTAACACAAACATTAGTGTTTTGGAGATGGGAGGTCATAATTTAATGTCAGTATGGTACACTGGCAATTCCTAGTATTGTCATGTCCAGTATAGAGGTGGTTCTGAGACCTTGAGCTTGTGCTCCTTGCGGTTGATAATGACGGCAGTGATCTGCTGGTCCATAAAGATGAGGATGGTACACAGCAGGGCAGGAAGTACCGCCACCAGCAGCGTCCACCAGGGGTTCCCTCCTAGTGGGTCCATCAGCCAGCCACGGTTCTTTGAGGTTGGCTGCAGGGAAAAGGCAGAGAAAACTGATGATTAAATGTAGTATATAAGGCATAGAAGATTGATAATATATTTGATGATGTGGAGGGATACATTCTAAAATTAGGCTTCCTTGAGCCCTTTGGTTGCAAAGTAGCAAAATGTTAGAGGATGCAATCATCTTTGATTTTAAATAAATGTTAAGTCACTCGGGATAAGTGCGTCTGATAATTGCCTAAATTGTTCTAAACTGTTAATATTGAGCGATGAACAATGTAACAATTTTGTTTTCCACAATGGAAATATAGCATTTCGGAATGATCCTTGATATGGCACATTACATTTCACTAGATGCTAAAATACCAAATTGGTTTATTCAGGGTTTTTAAAATCTTAAAATAATTTTACACTGTTGATCTGTTGTCTTTTGAACGAAGATAGATGTGCCATAAGTGATGCCTACCTCAAAGCGGTCAGGAACATTGAGTTTAGGAGAGGGGATGCCCATCAGATAGTCCACCACCACCATGATCATGATGGTTATAAACACAGCGAAGTCACTAATGGTGGAGCGCAGCTACACAACACAAAAATACAACAACACATGTTTATTTATCTAGGGATATTGGCTGAGCATGCATGCCCACTACCACGCCGTTTCAAATTCATCCTGTTACACACTGTCACACTTAGAAGCTGCACCAGTACAACCACAGTCTTCTACTGTTGGCCACTGAGAAGATCTACCAAGGTAATAGTTACATTTGTGTCAACAGTAAAGGCAATACCAACACCTGCCTAGTCAGAACAGCAAATTATAACAGACTGGTACTGTGCGGGAAGATGTGAGAAGACCTTTTGTACATGCGACTGCTCGTGCATACTAATGACTGATGCATCGCAAACATTTACATAGAGATGAGACAGATATATTTAGCTAGATCTACACACACATGCCTGCACAGATACACATACAACAACCACATTCTAATGTATATTTGTTCATATTACTAATAATCTAATTGTTATCATTAAGAAATAATTCTATGTTGTACAATGCCAGCAATTGTGGCATTAATAGTGGTATACAGGCAAAGACGACACATAAACACACGCAACAGGGGTGATCAGGAATCCCCAAAATTGAAATCCTAGAGTTACAAATATATAAACACCCATTCTATTCCACACGCACACACCAAACAAATCTCACCTTAGTGGGGAAGTAATTCTCCGTCTTGAACTGCTTGAGGAAGGAGGAGAGGAAGAAGGTGGTGAAGAAGAGGATGATGGACCAGAAGAGAACATCTGGGATGTAGGGGCCGTGGTGACCACAGGCTGAACCCACAAACTCCCCATGGAGCAGGTTACACATCTGGGGAAAAGGAGAGACGTATGAACCAAAGGGATGAGGTGAATCACAGTGAACACAAGGAGCAGTAAAAGTAGTAGTAATACTTGTTTTGGTAAGCCGTTTCACTGATAGTAGTATTAGTAGAGTAGCAGTTTTTTTTTGTAGCATAGTTGTAGTAGCTGTAGTAGTGGCAGAAGTATTTGCTGTTGGTGTATAAGTAGAAATAGTGTTCATGTGTCTGAATCAATGCGTGACTGATGAGTGAACAAGTGGGATATTGGCCCAGAATGTTATTGAGTCCTGAGACTTGTTTGCTCTATACACATACTATACATGTGGATGTGGATGTGTACACACTGTACAGCCTATCATATTAGAGGTCACAGTGTGTTTGCCTCACCGACACATTGAGGTTGTTCCAGGGGATGGAGTCTGGGGTGTATCCTGTCTGGTTCCACGTTTGTAGGAGCTGGGCTGAGGCGTTGGCCGGTGGAGAGCACTGACACCTGGGAACAAGAGAACAGATGGTATCTTATTCAGAAAATAAATTAGCTTTTTTCCAAATTAATCTGCAACATACACCGGCAGCAAAAAAGATTGGGATCAGTTGTGTCAAATGTATTCTTTAATTTTACTTAATGTCAAACTATAGTTCAAACACAGTATGCAGCAAAAAGCACTACTCAACAATCGCTCCAACAACTTGTACCACTTATAGCTGCAAGTTGTCAAAGATTTGGACACTGCCATTGCAGTGTAAGTATCAAAAATAGGTAATTCGGGAAACAATCACAAATTTACAAACCACATTGGTAATGTCCCTCCTCTTTGCTGTCCCTGTATGCTATGCCCATGAGCAATGCTGACTCAATCCAGTATACAGTAAATATTAGAATGACACAGGGATATGTGTTACTTCTATTGTCTGGATGCTGCAGCTTTGACTCTTGAACTCCTTACTATGGGTTGCTTGTAATGTTGCAGATCTACAAATTTAATCTTGTTCTACTACTGCAGCCATTCCAAGCTTCTCTGGATAAAAGTGTCAGGTACAAAAAAAGAAGGCAAAAATGTAAATGTAATTGGAATCTCACGACTTACGAGTACAGGGTGAGGTTGTCCAAGTTGTTATGGATGTTGATGGGGAAGTGTTCTCCCAGGTGGAAAAGCTTCTCCAGAGCCTCATAGATGAAGATGATGCAGATGAGAGCGGCAAATGCCTCTTCTGTGAAACGGGTGATGTAGCAGACGAGGGAGCTGGCATCGGTGGCCACCAGGATGATACACAGGAAGGCTGTCCACAGACCAATGCTGGTCCGCAGCGACAGGTAGGACAGGCTGTAGTCACTGGGAAGGAGAGAAAAGGGTGAAACGGAGGAGCATGGATGGAAGTATACACATGCACCTACGTGCAAACGCACACAACCCTAACCCAGGATTATTGGATACACTATAACAGAGAAATGTATTTAATTATCTAGTGGTGTAGATTTACACTCTGTAGACTAATTAGTAATATTCTGATGATATTTCCATGTGTCGTATGTACACAGTGTAATGAATATTCCTTAACATTCTACCTTGTCACAAATCCAATTCTTACTGATGAAAATCACCACACATTGCATATGTATATTTATCATAGCAACTAATAGTCATGATGGTAGTTGTGTCCTTGCAGGTATCAACCAGTGGAGGAAACACAGAGCAAAAGGAAACTCACGTGCAGAACTTGAAGAGGATCTTCTCAAAGACTAAAACTGGCCCTGTGCTGCCGAGAATAGTGAGGGGCTGCCCCGCGAATAGGGAGTATGCCACTCCGGTCAGCGACGCCCCAAATAGAGACTCTATGGCACTCTGTAGACAGATAGGAGAGGGAGGGAGTGAGGATGGCAGGATGGGTGAGGTAAACCCACACAGAGGAGGCTAGAGCAGGAAAGACTGAAGGAGAAAAGAAGAGGCGCAGAGGAAAAGGAGACCCCCAACCCGAATACAGAGAGTCTCGATTAAACAAACATTTCTGGGCTGCATGAGAGACTAGATAAACTGCCGTGTCGGGAGTCATATCTATGTGTGACCATCGCCTGCTGAGTTTACTTGCAACACACACATAATGCACACAGAATATGCCTATGCCAACAGTCCCTGGCCTAATAAAGACATCCAGGATAGAAAGAGAGAGACATTATATATAATAGCTCACAGTGTGACAAGAAAGGCACAGAAAGTCGAATAATCACCACAGCTTACTTTGGATCAGTGAATAAAGACATCCACACAGACAAGGATGAAATAATATAGTAAGAAGGTGATCGGGTTAAAAGCATACAGTGACTTTTCTTGATGCACAGAGTGATCTGTTCATGATATGCGTTTCCTCCTGCAGAAATAGATTAGTGACGGGTATGACTGAGACTGGCAGTGTGCAGTACATAAGATCTGAAATTATAACCACATACTTGTAACTCTCATACAGCGTGAACCGAAAGTAAATGGTAATCCTGATGAAAGGCAGGGTGTTGCCCATGGTGGCTGATAAGGAACCACCTAAAGACTAGGTCACACTAGAGGATTTGTATGCCGATTGTTAACTTGGGGATTCTGACTAAGGAATGATCCCATGGATCAGACATAATACCATACCTTACTGGTCCATACATATGGAAACATATTTTAAGGCATCAGCACAAGACAAAAGGCATTAAGTGCAACAACACCACGCACAAAAACTATTCATATACTCACACATGACGGACACAGTACTTGTCTTACTGTGTAGCTCACTGGGAAGAGCATGGCACTTATACTGCCAGGGGGGTTAGGGGTTGGATTCCCACTGGGGCCATCAAAAACGCATGCACTCCTAGGCTCTTTTAAATGTCCATCAAATGGCATATGTTACTATGTGCTATGAGACACACTAAAACCGACACAGTTGCACTCTCTGTCAAACTCACTATGTTGCCGTTGGTGGCCTCCCCAAGCAGGCCTCCGAAGGTGATGACGGGGGACATGCAGGCGCAGTAGAGGAAGAGGATGGAGGCCAGACATTGCAGACTGAAGGAATCCCTGATGTCGCTCCAGTAGAACGGGGCCTTCCGCTTGATGTCCATGATCAGACCTCCAAATATCCTGAGAGAGGAGAGAGATACATTGTAGTGTTTGAATTTTCAAGTAGGGCTGAATAATAATAGATAGAATTCACAATGACAGTGAAATGTGAAAAAACTAAATGGCAGCGATATGCACACTTTAAAAATATTTTTATGATATGTGCAGTCAGAGTGAAATAGAGAGAATGAGAGGACTCAGGTGGACACACCTAATTCAGTATTAGATCAACTATAAATAAGCCAACAGTCTTCCAGATAACAGTTCGTATCCCTGTTATATTCTTATTCAAGATAAGATGTATATAATTTAACAAATATTACAAAAGCTGAACTTGTGCCTAAAACCAACATTAAATGGGATATCGTGATAACCCAGCTACCCAATTCAGGTTTCTTATAATGGTGATAGAAGCCTAGCTGGGTTACTGCAAAATGGGATATAATGTTTACATGTACCATATCCAAAGCAGAACACTAGAGTATCCCAATTAATTAGGAGATATTGGTGTGCATGTAAATAGACTCATGACAATCAATTACTTGCTGCGCTTGGCTTTGTCAAAAATAATTCTAGATAAATGGCTTGCATAACCGTGACAATCAAAATTATGTTGTAGCTTTAGGTGACTTTACAGCCTATAAAAATTTCTAAACATAGAAATACACTGTCTTCAGCTTAATGAAAGCACCTAATGCCAGATGCAGGTGTCAGGTAGTGTGATACTGAACTCATAGAGGCAATGTATTTGGCGCATAAAGGGTTCAATGTGAATTTACAGTATCTTATAGCGCAAGTTTTCCTCTATTTTCCTTTATTTCATCAGTATGGTGATTGTAAGAAAAGCATTCCTTGCTGAGGGGAAACATACAACCACCTCACATAGAGTGAAAGTTCAACATAGTCAGGGTACCTTTGCAATAGCAGGCTATACAAAACCAAACAGTGGCAATCCCAGATCATTGGTCTCACGGAGTTGGTTATCAACATGCTTTTTAAGCCCCGGATTTCCCAATACCGTTATAAGCATATTCACAAAAAAGGGGCAGGTTTGGAACAAATAGCCAACCGCATACAACATGGACAGATCTAGAGCACCTTATTCAAGATAAGATGAAACTATTGATCCCCATGGGGATATTAGGTCATTACAACAGCAAAAGTAATATGATTCAGGGGGGAAAAGGAAATACAATATAAGCATACAACTAGAAAAAATAAAATAACAATAAAAGCAGTAGTAAATAATTGCGGGGTTCTTTAAGCATATGCTGCTGACAATTTCAACACATTAAGTAGTAGACAGTAAAAGTGGTAGGTATGGGAAAGAAATTTATTCGTTTTAGTAACATTTATGCTCTTCTCTCAAGAAGAACAATTGATAATAAAGAATAAATGTGAGCAATACAAAAACATTACAACAGCAAAACGTAACACTGTTGCTGCTACCAATACTAGAGAGAAATGTTGGAGGAAAATTGCAGACAGTGTAAATGCTCAAGTAAATATGCTTATTACTGCCTATCATTAAGGCACAGTGGTTGAAAGTCTCCGTATCTTCTTCATACCAGTCAACCCCAAAACTAGGTATCACTCTCAGCTCTGCCACAATCCAATTTATTTAGGCAGGGGGTGATTTTATCTTTATACACACATCCCTCTGTCCCCTCCCTACCTTTCTCTATCTATTTCAGCCTCTCTGTGGGCTTCTATTTTTTACATCTTACACATCTTCCTCTTCTTTCTCTGATGCCTGTCCTATTGCTCTGCTATGTGGTCTTCCATTTTCTCTCGCTCTTTTTTTCCCCACTCTACTTTTGCTGCTACAACAAACAAGCTCTTTAGCTTTCCTCCATAACTCTTTTACAGTCCCTGTGTCTGTTAAGGCTTTGCTTTATTTACATAAGCTCCTTGCACATCTACTCCTCTGTCCCCCACTAGCTCCCTGCCAGCATGTGCCTTTTATAGCAGTGGTGAAAAGGAGAGTGACTCTGTAAATAATGCAGTGCCCCCAGTCTGATGTGTATGTGTGTAGAGTATGTGTCTGTCTGAGGTCTCAAATAAACATGTTCTATGCACAGTGTGGCCAGGGCTCAAGAGGCTCGGCATGAGTATCTATAAATGTCAGTATTCGTGGTTCGGAGAGCATGGTAGAGGTATAATAGCACAAACAATTTAGTATTCTAAATGGGAAGGCCTATATGGTGATACGTAGGACTAAACATGTATAAAGCATTCACTGGACACTGTGTGTAAATGTAAACTGTGTATAACAGTAGCCTAGTATTTATGAAAATACTAGGCTACTGTTATATACAGTTTACATTTAAAATATGCAATGAGCTTTAAAGACATAATTGTAAAAACAATTAGATAATTAGCTTTTACAGAGCACTTTGTGGTTACAGAACAAACACTACTGCTGCCTATTGTTTAATACAAAACCATTTTTGATTGTGCACTTGTTAATTCCTACTCGCTTCATCTCACTTGTAACACCAAAGATGTAGTAGTAGCTTTTACACAGGCCTATTGTTATTTAAGTCTTTATAACTAAAGGGGATACGATGAGGTCCTTGGTCTCTAAGGTGTGCCTGCATGTACTCCCATAATCACTATGATATACATAAACCAGTTACGCAAATTATGTAATTAACTAAACAAAAATTAATTAATTGATTATCAAATATCTCCATGCCACATGGGCGGTATTAATATGAACTAATTAATGTGAATTTATGCAGCAAGGTGCTCCAAATTCTAATCAGATCATCTACTGTGGAATTACGTTTCTATCATGTATTGTGTTCACAAGACTGTGTCCACACACAGACAGACCGGCCGACTGACAGACAGATATCACCATGACAACATAATGTACTGCACCATGTACCATGGTGATAATGGAAACAAAAGACTGACTAGTCCAAGTTCATTTAATTTCTTTGCTTATACCAACAGATGTTATCATCTCAAGTCAATGTCAAAATCATACTGTACCCAGAAGTGCTGTACTCACCTCCCGGTCCTCTGCAGCTCAGGCCCTGCATGATAATCCTCCTCCTTCTCCAGCTCCCCAGCTAGAGAAGCAGAGCCATTGGGCTGGGACGGCATCTTCCTCTTCAGCTGCAGGTCAGAGGACATTTAGTTCATCACCCTGCTGTCATGATGCTCTATATCCATCAGGTGGCACTCTCAGTGTGATTATTGATATAAGGTGTATGTAGAAGGCATGGAAAACTGCTTCTAGGTTACAGTTGTAAATGAGGAAACCATCCATAAAGCCCAGGTGTCAACCTATAGTTTCCCTGTAAAAAACATGTTTTTTTCAGTATGTTGGAAGTATATAGCCTGATTCGATTGACAAAAATGAATGGCAAGACTGAACTACTCTATAAAAACAGCATGTGGCAACATCTGCAATTACCTAACAGGAAAATAGTTATATTATTATTATATAGCGTTCATTCATATAACTTTAAAATTCGCACTAGCTACTGTTACGTGAATCCGTTGGGAAGTTATGCACCTTTTAGTGATTGGCAACAGCCATTGCCACACCCCCTTTTGGCTAGTGGCCGTGGCAAGTGAAGTAGTTCTAAGTTGACCCATTACGTACTTTTCTACAAAGTTTCGTGCAATTCTGTTCATACGTTTTTGAGATATCCTGCTAACAGCCAGACAGACATGTGGACAGACACACAGACGCACAGTCAGACAAATAGATTGGAGGCGAAAACATAACCTTCCACCAACTCTGTTGGCGGAGGTAATTGTGAGAATCACTTCAAACATTGATGAAAGATTTGAGTGTGTCTAAGTTGTAGGCTCACTCTCAATTCAGCCATAATATGAGTAGCGTACTATTGGACATCTAACACTATCCCTTCCATCAGTATGTACTGTGTTACTGTACAGATTGTTGATGGGTCTTTGCATCAATGCCACCCAGGCAAATTCCTGTATGTTTGTTTATTCAAGTGATTTTCATATGCATGTCAAATTCAATACAGAACAAGTTTATAATGACAGAGGGACCCTCACCTGAGATGGGACATTCTTAGGGGGCTCGATCCGGATTGTGGGGTCCCACTCTCCAGGGGGCAGGACAGTCACCTGATCCAGGAATTCGTCTATCCCCGAGAGTATATCCGTTCGGTCTTTGGCCTTATACGCCACATCATGGAAAATCTAAAGGGCATAATTAATATTATCAGAAGTTATCAAATGCCTCTGAAATCACCAAGTGTTTACAGCAAGGATCAATTTTAAGAAGAGAGTAATGCAGCAAATCACAGATTACCATCCCAGGATGAATCTTATATCAACAGAAAAAAAGAAAAGAAAACATACTGTGCTTTTCTCACCTCATCTGTCATGAGTGTGGCCATTGATCTGCCAATCTCATGGTACTGGGGCCCTTTACCGTGAGGACCCAACAGCAGAAACAGAAACCTTTGGTGGAGACACATCATCATGTAATAAACCACAAATAGCACCAACTATGATACTAATCCGCCCTACAAAGGTAAACAGCAGAAACTACTTGCTCAAAGGGTGTTTAAGCCCTCAATGCTATCTTACAGATAAAGGGCGGCACCATGGGTAACTTTCTAACTTCTCCTCCACAGAATACACAGCATTTATTTTTGCTAGGCTGCGACTTGTCTGGCTTGATTTTATTTAAGTAACTCATCGAGGCCAGGGAGGTGTGTTAGGGTACACCTGGAGTAACTTAGATAGATATATATTAAATATATGGTGGGAGATGTTTTTGCTTGACTCCTAGTTGGAGTTTTAACAACCTTGTCGAGCAGAGACCAGGTATAAGTAGACTTGCTTAACATGTGAGACAGACAAATGTTATAAAGTCATCTGAAAGACAGGTGTGTTACGAGTTCACAACCTGTCTGGAAGACAACCATCAAAGACATTATTTGCCTTTGGTTTCACTGTCTAAAACACCTTCAACCAGAGAGGAGGAGCTAATCAGTAATATCACCTGGTGTAGTCTTTGGTTGGAATGAAAACCTGCAGACTCTCGGCACTATGCCTGCTCTAACATTTATTTTTGAAAAAATTTATTCAGTCATTATCCAAAAAACTTTGAGGATCATATCCTTACAAATATAGCACTACCTAGGAAGTGATGTAAAAATCTCTTGTGCCATAATCCAGGGCCAGCATTCATACAGAAGCCCAACTCAGATGTCAAAATAAATATTTACTAACCCACAAATGGTAACCATAGAGAACATCAGGTTATGCCATCATAAATATACTAGACTATCAGAGAGGAAGTACCAGTCACTGGCCACATAATGTAAATGTTGCATGGTTGAGTGTGTGAGTATGGTATGTAATTAGGGTTATCAAGCAGGCACGAGTCACAAGTCTGAATCAAGTCTCAGATGGTCTGCTTAAACCATAATGGTTATTTCTAAGAAATGTACAGCCAGCTGCTATACATAGAAACCAAAGAGTACATAATCACTTAATACACACTATCATGCAATAGGGAGAAAACATGAATCTCTCATGAATATGTCAAGAGGTCCGAGAGAGGAACCTATAGATTAGTTTTTACATAATTATTTCCTTTCGACCCTCTGTGTTCCCCTTCTCTGGTCCATAGGCTAAGTGCTGAGGTCCTAACTGTAACTCATCTGGCTCTCAATCAGTGATGACATGTGTAAACATTACCCACGCTAATACAGGTATTGTACTAAAACTGACTCATCCGGGTGTGTTCTTGGGTATCTGATAAAAGTTTAATGTGGTCAATCCAGTATCCTTTATTGGACACTGCAGGCTTTGCAAATTGCAGTCCTTTTACTGGGCCCAACAGACTTATTACAAAAGGTACAGCAGCTGATGTTCTATTTCACAGAGGCTTTCCCTATAATGGGTTTATTGGCTTAACCACTCATCCAGCCGCCTCAGCGCACTGAAAATGTGCATGCACGTGCTCAGCCAATCAGGATGAGCTCACTTATCTCTGAGTCCTTGACCTATATAAGGCTCCGCATCAACTTTTCTTCAGTGCTCTGGATGACATTGTCTCGGATGGCATCGTCTGACTCTCCACTTCTAAAGTAGTGCCCGACGTGCCCTGGCCTGGTCGCCGCCATTGACCCCAAACCAGCTATGCTTCGTGCATAGTGCATCGACTGCTGGGCTTTGTCTTTGGTGCAGCGGCAGCAATGGTGGGAACACTTCCAACACTACCAGCAATCTCCCAAGGTCAAGCTCCGGCCCCTCTGCCCCTGTCATGGATCCACTGCAGCTGGCTTGCTCCCCCCGGTTATGGAGGAGGAACCCATGCTGCCCGCAGTCAGCGAGGATGATGACATCTCGTCTGTCTCGGCTGAGGCAGTATCCGATGCCTTTGTCATCCTGTCCCCCTGTCGGTGAGGCAGGAAATCCCCCATCGTAATGAAGAAGGCCGTAGAGAGGATCGGCATACAGCTTCCACCTCCCGCACCCTCTCGTCGTACTGTTAGAGGGTGCCTACTGATCGGAAATGGCGACAAAGCCTCTGCCCTGGATGAAATCTGTGAGTGTGTGGAGGTATCGTGGCCAAAGCCCCTGTCTAGAAGAGAAATCTGATGTCTTGCTTCAAAGCATCCTCCCGCTGGACAACAATTAAAAAAAAGTCCACCTGGTGGCCCAGTTGGCAACAGCGATCAACAACCTGGGGCTGTTGGGTGTGTCCCTGTCGCAGATCATGACAGGCATTACACATCAGACCTTTTTTTGTTTGTTAGTTTTTTCCTCTGTGTTAGTATAGTATTCTTCTTATTATATATTTTAACAATATTTTCTTGTACAACACCTTGTAACATTGGTTTTGTTAAGGCGCTATATAAATAAAGTTGACTTACTTACTTACTTACCTCCCTATCAACGGCTGAGTTGGATCTGATGCCCTGATTAGCGGGACAGATGAACAACCTCACAAGGAGTGTTGCCACCGCTATGGTCTATGCCATGGCCCTGTCCACAGTTGGCGTCCAATGTGTGGCTGGGGCTGACCGCTCTACAACGTAAGGACAAGGAGGATCTCGTAGGTACTCCACGGTCGACGGAGGGTTTGTTTGGAGCATCCATCTCCCTTGCCACGCAACATTTCAAACATCTGGAGGAGGAGAGGGCCCATCTGAGACAACATCTACTGCTGGCTCCCACTTCTTCCACCCGTCCTCCAGTGAGCCAGTAAGGGAGAGGACAGCATTTAGCTGCAGACAAAAGACGGGAATGGCGCAGGGTCTTGGCTTCTGCTTCCACGCACTGCCGGCTCTCAACCCACCTCCCTCCCAGCCCAACCTGACCAATTGGCTCATCCGGAGGGCTTTGCATCCTCCTCTACTGCTCCGCCTAAATCCAGAGTGTCCCGCAATCAGCTGGCCTGCTCTTGGGGACCTTCTCAGCCGCCGGCGAAGAGACGATTCCGACTGCCTGTGGGAGGGACCGACCTGGCAAGTGTGGCTTCTTCCCAGCCCCAGCTGTGAGTCAGCGGCGACTGCCTTGCACCCTCCCGCCTCGTCTCTGATGATAAAATTAAGAAGATGTAATGCAATATAAATAAAACATTTTATTCTTCTATAAACAGCCCGTTTCTTCTTATCATATGGCTGCCTGCTCTCTGGCTGTACCCCACACCGGGGAAACACAAAGCAAGCGAGCCGGTTGTCCCCAAGCCCCTCTCTGCCCAGCACAGTGAGCCGGAGTGGTAAGAGCAGTGGGCTGGCTGACATGAACCCATCTCGCTGTCCAGCAGGACACAGGGGAGGGGCGAGAAGAGCTGCCTACTCTCTGTATGTTTCCAATATAACACAAGCACAGAACTGGCAGGATAGTGGAGCCCCCCCCTCATTCGGCCATGAACACTCAAGTGCAGAGAGCGGTGGGCTCTCGTCCATGGAGGAGGTCTGTAAGTGGTGTTTGGCCTTCAGGGGAAAACTGTCAGATGAACCTACTGGAATTGGTGGCGGTTCTGTTGGTCCTGCAGCATTTTGCACCACTACTATGTGAAAGATGTGCTAGTGAGGACTGACAACCAGACCATGGTGGCCTACATCAACAGACAGGGTGTCTTTCATTCCACGCAGTTGGAGGCTGCAGAGAACCTGTGGCAGTGGGCCACAGAGACTCTCCACTTTCTCGGGGCACTACATAGGCCCGTAGAACACAGAGGCCGACCTCATGTCGAGGGGTTGGCACCTGGCAGATGAAAAAGTGGAAATTACAACCCGATATTGTGAGTTGGATTTGGACTCTTTTCAGGGAACTGGATCCGTTTGCCACAAGGCAAAACACTCACTGTCCACTGTGCTTTCCCGGTTTCCCTGAGACGATCCACCTTTGGGGGTGGAAGCATTTGGACAAAGCAACTATATATGTTTTCCCTCACCTCTGTCTTGTTCCAGCACTGTTGGTGAGGGTGAGACAGGAGAGGTTGACAGCAATTATGGTGGACCTCACACCAGTGCCATGTTATGCAGAAATGACTCAGCTATTGGCAACAACGCCCTTGACAGTTCCCAAGTATTTGCAGGAAAATGGAGTGATAGGTGTGATGTCCAGTCTGAGATAGCCTCTCAAGGTTTGGTTCCTGAAAGAAACAGACTGTCTGCGGAGGTAGTGCAGACTATCCAGAGCGCCCGGGCGACATCCACCATTTCTAGCTACAAGGCTAAATGGTTGGGTTTCCAGAAATGGTGCGAGGAGAGGAACATTGATCCATTGACGTGCTTGATTGGATCCGCTCTCTCTTTCCTCCAGCTCCTGGAGAGGGGACTGGCGCATTATACTATTAAAGTTTATGCATCAGCGATCTCCTCTTGTCATGAGGGGTTTGGAGTGACGAAGGTTTTTGGCCACCCTCTCCTGAAACATTTTCTACAGGGGGTTAGGAGGGAGTGCCCGGTGATGCATTCCTCTAACCCCCCAGTAGGAGTTACTCTTGGTCCTCTAGGCCCTTTTGAAGGAGCCTTTTGAGCCCATTGGGCAGACCTTGGTTAAGACGCTGTTAATAATTAATAATAATTTATCCTTTATTGTCACACACATGCACAGAGCACCGCACACACTTAGTGAAATTATTCTCTGCATTTAACCCATCACGGATCCCCCCCGGATACACACAAGTT
>OMOT01059709.1:0-20921 GCA_900312575.1 Acanthochaenus luetkenii | reverse complement strand
CGATCTCACAGGTGCCCGGCGAGATCTACTGGTGCTGGGGGCCGCAGCTCCAGCTGTGCGCAACTGCGGCTTTGCAGACATTACGCAGAGTTGCGCAGTTATGTCCAACCCGAACGACTCGTTCAAAGTACGACACACACACACACACACACACACTTCTTCAGAAAGGCGGTGACGCCTTCGACACGCATGATGTGGTCTCACCTAACGTTATGTACTATAACAGGCTTCCGTACTCGTCTGCATCAGGTGCTCATCCTCCCACCGGTCTAACCGGAGGACAAGGCACGTTGACAACACCGTTCATTCACAAGACATATACAGACGGACATGAAGACACGAGGACACGGAACGACATTTGCGTTACGCTTGATAAACATCACATTACATTACATCATTTAGCAGACGCTTTTGTCCAAAGCGACTTACAATAAGACATTTTCCGTCAACATCAGTCAGACCAACTAAACGATCCACAAATACAAAACGATACAATTGCGCAACAACAACGCACGTTGTGTGTGTGTGCGCGCGCGTGACCAATGAAAGCGTGCTGCCGCGTGGAGCCACGTCGCCCCCAGCGGGGATCCAGTCTGAGAGCTCCAGCTGCGGCCCACCTGCAGTGACACGGAGCTGCACTGGTTCGTGATGTTGTCATGGATACTGGTTCAAGAGGCTGCCACGGTCCACAGGACGAGTTAAAGTCCCCGTTCCATCGGGAGAGGACGCACCAGCACCAGCACCAGCACCAGCACCAGCACCAGCACCAGCTCCAGCTCCAGCACCAGCACCAGCGGAGCTACAAAGACCCTGGTGGTTATAAGCGGTCAGAAGGAACAGCTGCTTGACATCTTCAGTCCCTCAAACTAAGACACTTCACGAACAGCTTCATGATGTCGTCACACAGGATTCAGTCAGGATTCGAAAAACATGTTTTTATTAATATTTCTGACCACAATTCTGTCTTTACCATTCAAGTTTGCTCGGACAAACTGTGGGTCTTCGGCTCCGCCCATCGAGCTTTAACTGAACCAATGAGCTCTCTGCCTCCAGAACGGCTCTGCGTCCAATCAGAAGCCGAGTACAAGAAACACTTTCCCCCCTGATGTTCCAATGATTAACACCCACAGCCAGTTATGTTTTGTTCTCATTCCACCGTGTTGCTCGAGTCGTGCGCTCTGAGCTCCGACTGGTTTAGGTCAGATAACACATCTATATTAAATAATATACTTAAGGCCCAGACCTCAGCTTAGGTTTGCTTGTTTGAACTACAATGAAATGCTGTAGAAATACAACATGAATGATATATGTGGACTCTCCTACCCTGAATTGACTGAGAACATTCTGGCCTAGTAACACTCTCCCCTCCTTCATCAACTACCTTTTGAGGAAGACACTTAACCCCCAACTGCTGGAGCCCATCAGTGGGAGACTGTGGCTGTAGTGGGCAGCTCCCAGGTGTGTGTGTGTGTGTGTAGTGGTGTGTATGTGACGCTGGACATTGCCATGCTTGGTTGACTTTCCCCGGATAAACAAAAGGTTCAACTTCTCTTTGTGTAAGTCTTTTTTTGTTCTCTTTGCACTGTGCAACATCTGCGCTCATTGGCCGGGTGCCATCAATTCCTGTAACTGTGTGTACCTATTGCAACCAAGCAAAAACAGAGATGCAGGAAATAAAATACTACAATTCTGCTCACTTTTAAAGCCTTTTAGGAGTAGAAGCAAAACTTCCGTCTGATGTAAATGTATGGCAACAGCAGAACAGTCCAGCGTGAAGCTCTCACCTTTGGCTTGGTGGTCGATGTCTGTCGTAGTGTTGTACATTCAGCTCCCCAATGAGTCAAAATAGTCTATAATAGCTAGTCACATTATACTGACGAGGCTCTGAGGGTTGACAAACAGAAAGCATCCCTGACTCATCTAACCTTACAACACCAACATGCTGTTTAACCCTAAGGAATACATTTTAACAAAAGAAACAACGACTTTAACTGCTTTTAAAATCCTGGAATGATCCAGAGACTTTCAATTAAGCCTTTAAAGTGATGTAATGCAGAGCTGTCCAATCTCCTCACCACCACCTCATGCCCTTAAGACCAATGGTGACCAAATCAATGGTCAGTGGGATTAACGTAAAGAGATCAGCTAAACTTTAATACCTTATATAACCTGGTTGGTGACTGAAAGGTGAGCAAAGGTGAAGCAGCTCTCGCATGAGAAAGAGGAAGAGCCATAGCAGAAATATACGCACAGCAAATCTACAAATCTTGGACAGCAAACATTATCCAGAAAAGGCTTCAAACTTCAAAATTAATGGAATTGAAGTGGAAACTAGTGATTCAGGAATAAACAAAATGTTAAAACACAACAGGTTGATTTAAATGATGCCCAAAATTGTTAATTGCTAACATAACCTGAGGTTAAAATTAAGTCAGTGCTTGCATGAAATTAGAGACCCATGTGTGGTATCTGAACAGAAGTGATGTTATAGAAAGCAATTAATTGTTGGGGGGAAAACATGGCAAACTTTTTTTTCTTTTCCTTTGTGAAAACTAGAGTATTATACAACCAACATATTCAGAAGCAGGTGGGCAGTCCTGCTATAATCATCCAATTACTCGCCTTTACTCTGCATTTTGGAATACAGAGAAATAGCACTCAGCCTCCACAAGCTTCCTCCGTAAGATTATAAGGTCTGATAAACATTTAGTCAGTCAACAAACATTTGCATTTGCAAAATGAGCCAATTTCTGGGAGGTTAAAACAATAACCAGGAACTTGCTTTCTATTTGGCTGCTTTGTTGCCCCCACAGACAACCTGTTTTGCATTTGAAGGGTTATCTTCCAAAACACTGCACCCTATTTAGAAATGTCATTAACTGATGTTCATACTTCCAATATCTGCAACATTTTGAGGACCCATTTGGTAAGTTACCGACCTTCCTTTAAAACGTATCTAACATTGTCTTAGATTAATCCAAGTGTTTGCCATCAATCATTATGTAAGCATTTCCCCCCAAAATGGTGCATGTGTGAGTGTAATTAATATTAATATATGAAGATATATTTGTTCTCTGACACATTGCTGTGCTGTCATTTACTATGCTAATACCTCCCTCCAGTAGGACAAAATGAAATGGTTAGCATGCAAATCCTTGAACCGATTTTGAAGGATATATACTGAAGATGGGAGATTTCCAATGCTTTTTTAATCATCTGATCATTAATTCCTCCTATGCATACAGGTAAACACACAGATCCAATGTTGAAACATTGGGCCAGTGATGCTTATTGTTTTTCCAGTGCACAACCTCTTATGAAGTCTGACCAAGTATGCACCCTAGAGGTTAGTTATTAGAATAGCAGGGGAAATGATACCATTACATAACGACATGGCCCAAGGTTATGGCAGCATGTCAAATGACATACAAAGCCATATTGGAGAAGCAATGACAACTGCTTTGAAATTCAGACATTCAAACATATACACCCAAGAAGAAAATGCAGTCACACATTCATTGTTGCATTGAAGACCTTAATGTATTTTCATGTCAAAAAATACAAAACAATATCTTTATATGATATACTGTGATGTGCTGTCCAGGTGGGACAAAATGGCAGCCTTAGAACAATTAATATATATGGCTTATTCTTGCCACCAACAAACTGGTCTTCTTTACCTCAAACCTGGCAATTTTGCCAACAACATGGAGAGGCAAATCTAAAGAAGATAGATGATGGCTTTTATATATAGATTGACCCGTCCCTCTCATTCACCCGACATCCCCCATGCTCCTGTAACACACCTACCTAAGGAGCAGCCCACTGCTGAGGGCTGAACGGTCAACCCCAGAGATCAACTATCAAACATGCAATCAAAAAAAGCACAGTGAACAGCTACGATAATGATAGAATGGATAATAACAATAAAAAATCATGGATACTAATAACTGAATTGAACTATTCTTATATATATTTTGTGTGTTATATATTTTGTTTTACCACCAACTCATTTCTAGACCTTATTCAGTACACAAATACCAAACATAGATTGTGATATTATGTTTTTGTGTACAGTATCACTTATCCATGGTGACACAAGACAACTCAACATGGACATCAGACCGTTTTCAAAAACACCATCCATCCTATGTTTTCAACAGAGAACTCTGAGGCTCCAAAGCCAACTTCTGCAGGTTTCAAAGCCGTGGATTTATGCAGATATGCCTTGGCTTTGCACTTGAGTCATATGTTACTAAACCAGGCCAGGTCCCTGACTGGGTAATGACTAGCTGTGGTGCAGTGGGTGTTTGGTGGTGCAGCAGACAGCAGGGGTGCTTTTCCATATGTGGGCTGTTGCTGGACCCCAACTACCACGGCAGGCAGGGCTTAGCCGCAGAGTTCTTGGCTGCGTCAACACAAAGACTCAGATCTCCAGGCTCATGTCTCCCTCTAGTGGGCGGATTGCGACTGATTATCGTTCAGCCACTGGCACTCAAGCCTGAAACACTTGTCTCCAACACTGTTAGGAACCGCTTTTGGTGGGATGCAACTATGCTGTATCATCTTTGGCATTGCAAAAGTTACGTTTTGGGTTCCACGTCTGAAAGCAGCAAGTCTCACATACGGTAGATGTGAGTGCAGTATCTACATGCATGTTCATGTATGTATGTATGTATGTGTGTGTGTGTGTGTGTGTGTGTGTGTGTGTGAAAGCCTTATGCCCAGTGAACCTGAGCTCCTGCCTTAGAGTGCCGTTTAGCCTCCATGATGGAGAAGACTTCTTGCTCCTCACTCAACTCCAGAAGCCTCTTCTCCTCCAGAAATGCCACCAGAGAATCCCTCATGTCCACCACGTCGATCATCTGTTGAAGGACCCTCTCCTCCTCCGCTTGCTGCTCTGCTGTCTTGTCTGAGTCTGTGAGACACAAATACACACACTTCAAATTGAAAATCAAATGACCAACACTTACCAACAAATCCAACACAGATGAGCCTCAAATATATACATACATGTAAGAATTGGAAAGTTTTACCATCTAAGCCAACTCTCTCCCACCTCACCTTTAGGAGGTAATAGGTCTAAATATTTTAATAACTGGAGGAAATCAGACGTGGGTGCAGGGCAACGGCCATTTGACACACTCTGTACCTCTAGTCTTGCAGCTTGGAATGCATCGACTGTATGCAGCATGGGGCTGGGAGGGCAACCATGACAGAGAAAACCAAAGCAACTGATGTTCTCATAAGAAGAGGGTACATACAGTAATATGCCGACTGGCCTTAGCCAAGCAGACAAAGCTGATGTTTGTTTGCAAGTTGGGTTGTTCTCTCTAGATACATCAAAATCAATAAACCTCCTAAAACACAGTCGACAGATACCTGCTGTTTGGTTCTGCACCTTCCAGATTTCCAGGCAATAATCTTTAATAGTAAGTATGCACATACAGTATATGCATGCATGCATGCACACGCGCAAACACACACAAGGAATCAGTGTACACACCACTCAGTTCCATGTATTTCCTGAGCTCCAAGTCCAGCATGCTCTGCTTGTCTTCAAGTTCCAGCTGTCGAGACCTGAGAGGTTTCAGAAACATAAACAGCTGAATCACGGCAGTATTGACCAACCTCCAGGAAACGTCTTAAGCACCTCATTGATAAGATATTGAGTCAGTCTGTGAAAGAGCAATCAAAAAAATGCATCCTGTTGTAGCTGCAGGTCATCACGAGGCAATATGACAAATATAAGAGTCTGAGTATCAAGAGGATCAGTTGCTACCGTGGTGAGAGGGAACAGTAACCACAGTGTTATGAGTGGGAGGTCTGCTGTTGTGTCATTTCCACTCTGCACAAAAACTGCGTTGTATTTCCAGTGTGACTACACAGCTGTGAACAGTGTATCTCTCTGTTTGTGTGTGTGTGTGTGTGTGTGTGTGAGCCAACAAAAGCTGTACACTTACGCCACCATGAGGTCTGACTCCTCAGAAAGCAAAGTGTTCTTCTGGTGGACCAGCTGGATCCACTGCTCTATCATCTCAGGAGAACCTCCACTGCCTGGGGGAGAGACAAGCACAGAATGTTTGGGTGTCTGTGTGTGTAAAGTAAAAGAGAGAGAGAGAGAGAGAGAGAGAGAGAGAGAAAGGGGTGATGTTCAGGGGCTGGAAACTCTCCAGATATAGTGGTGGGGAGCGAGATGTGTGTGCCAAGTGTGATACAACATCTGTGTGTGTCCTAAGATAAATTGTGAGCCCTCAAGCTAAAACACAGTAATGAGTCTCTGGGATTTCTGGAGGGTGGTCTGCATTCAGCTGACTTACAAAATTATAGTTTTTCATTTTTAATACTGCCATTATACAAACATGTATTTAGCACGTCATTAAGACAATGAAGTTGTTTGTTCAGTGTTAAGAGCTCAAAGCGATCGCCACGAACCACAGGCATACTGGTAACATTGGGATCTTACCAGCCTCATGTCTGAGAGTTCGCTCCAGCACCACACCTTTGTCCTCCAGCTCCTTGAAGGTCATCTCAATCTCCTCCAGTCTCCTCTGGGTGAACTGTGAGACAGAAACAAGTATTAGTAGGTAAGTTACATTAGCAAACCGTTTCACAAATAAATCCAACAAACAGAGCCAATCTAACAGAAGACAAGCCTACAGGTAACAATACACTGACGTGACGCAGGTTTCTTGAGCTTGCAGCAACTACATCAATATTGAGCTTTGGGTGAAGTTACAGAAGCTACTGAAAGACGAGGCCTGGATGAGCTTTGCAGCACTGAGAAGAAGACACTGACCTGGGCTTCACAGAAGCGCTGTACTTCGCTCATCCTGGCTCGCCGCTCCAGCGTCCTCATCTTCTTCAGCTCAAACTTCTCAGCCTCAACAGGGTTAGAGGGCACCGTCTGAAACTAGAGGCAAACTGTCTTTAGTGTCTGAATTGCAGGTAGAACGTAGCAATAGTACACTATTGTGTCAAAAGACCACATCAGCTCCAATCTTTTCCTTACCTTCTCATCAAATAAATCAGTGTCATCTCGTCCAAACATCTCATCTTCGTCATCATCATCGTCGTCTCCATCAATACCATCTTCTGAATTGCTGTGATCATGCCTGAATGTTGTTTCTGTGGTGAAAAGGCAACACAAGATTTTGTAAAAAAGTGTTACAATATACCCAGGAGGACACAGAATTCAACAACACCATAACAACGTTTTGATAGTCTCTCCGCAACCATCATGTAACTTGTCACTTAAGATAAGGAGGAGGTGAGGCCTCAACTTACCAACTCTCCCTGGATGGTTATTGAGGACACTGAGCCGGTGGTCTCTGCTGAGCCTCGGGGAAGAGAGGTTCCAGGGTGAAAACTTGGATCGGACCCTGGTCTGCCCGCCCGGCTCCTCTTTCCTCTTGAAGCAACGCCGGTTCCTGCTGTCCCGGCCGAGTCCTGCGGTACTCCCGCTCCAGTAGCCCTCCTCTTCCTGCCCATCTAGGCGTGCTGGTTTAGGAGGGCTCGGACCTCCTGCTGTGGCTGAGGAAGAGGAGCAAGAGGAGGATCCACCGGGGGTCTCAAAGTCAGAGTCTAGGCTGAAGCTCTGAAGATTGACCAGCTGGCTTTTCTCCTCATCGGTTAGCTGAAGCTTTCGCAGCGATTGCTTAGGACGGGCGTCTGGTGCTGCCCAGCGGATCCCACTCTCCGGCATAGGGGTTGGAGATGTACACTTCTCAGGAGGTGAGGGGTTAAAGAGGTGGATGGTGCGAGGTTTGGCTATTGGAGGAGAGGGCTGAGGGCTGGGTGCGGTCTGACGGGAGAAGCGGGGATTTGGGACAGGGTGGGGCACTGAAGGAGGAACTTCACCAGTCTCCTCTTCACTGGGTGCTGCTACCTCACTTTTAGATGCAGGATCTGTGAGCAGTTTTGATGGCTGTGACTTGTGGGACTCTTCCTTGGAGTCCAGAGTGTGCTCATACTCCTCAACTGAGGGAGATGGTGTATGATCATCACTGGAAAGCCCATTCTCTTCCTTTGTCCCTTTATGATTTATTTTGCTATCCTAAACAGAAAACAGCAGCATGTTAGAAACAG
Source organism: Acanthochaenus luetkenii (assembly GCA_900312575.1). Taxonomy (NCBI): domain Eukaryota; kingdom Metazoa; phylum Chordata; class Actinopteri; order Beryciformes; family Stephanoberycidae; genus Acanthochaenus; species Acanthochaenus luetkenii. The sequence continues at coordinate 12,833 of OMOT01059709.1, read as the reverse complement.
TTCTTATGTAAAAAAAATAATTAGAGCACAAATCCCTGTTTGATATGAACTGGCTTGCAGACCACATGCAGTGAATCTAACATTCTCAGTAGTTGTGCTCAACCTGACGACTGACGACATTGGACGAGGCACCAGAAGGATGATATATCATGCAACAGAAGACTGTGTAACACTGCATTATAAACACAAGGACTCGACTGTCGACCGACATGTCTCGTGTCATCAGCAGCAGGTACCACAATGGTTTACATCTGCTCAGTGACCCACCTTATAGCAGGATATTTCAGTCCCGGTCTCCAGCTCCAGATCCTCAGAGTGCAGCTCACAGTAGAACCTCCCTGGGGGAACATCACAGAGAAAACAATATAGGAGCTGAAATTCGGAGACAACTGAATGTTGTTGTGGGAAAGAAGAAAAACAAATTTTCCCCTCAATGATTCATTTGTTCTGTCTGAACTACAAAACCCATGAAAAGGGTCTCACAGCAAATTATTAACAACACTAATAAATTAATTAAGGGCTGCTCTATTTATTCCAGGAAAACTGTGCCCTGGCTTTCTGAGAATAAATTACACTACAGGTGCAACAGCTGCTGAAAACAGAAATACAGGTAGAAGTACTCTATGCTCCTCAACAATGCACCATAGAGTACTTCTACATAGGCTTTCTGTAGCAGCAAACAAGAAACTGCTAAACGATAAAAAGATAACGAGTTACACAAACACGGACAGAGAATACTTGTAAAATTCTGACATTTATATGAATATTTTGAATGGGTGTTCATCTCCCTACTGTTTCCTGACCAAAGAGTGTCACAGATGGTACTCACCTGTAGTCTGGTCGAAGGTGTATCCTCCCAGTCTGAGTGTGATACTGCACTGATGGCAGGTGAAGCAGCTCCGATGGAAGAACTTGCCCTCAGCGCTGATGCGCTCCAGCACATAGACCATCTGGCCACAGAAGTAACACTCCTCGCTGCTCCCTGTCGACAAGCCCATACCAGGATCAGGGTCGGGCTCGGGACCAGACGTAGGGTTCAGCTCAGGAGCCACAGGCGGCGCTACCGGCTGAGGGAAAAGGAGACAAAGGTAGAATACATTTAGCAATAACGCGGCAATTTTGTTTGTAATAAAATACGTTTATTTCCTATAATAGTTTCGATTTGTATTGCAGTATCAGGAAATGTCCTGAAGTTATTTACTCACAGTGTCCTCATCTCCCATCCTCTTCTTGCTTTCTTTTGCTTGTCTATTGGATGACAGCTTCTCCTGTACAAAAAATGTAATGTGACCTGCTTGTGTCGATTATGTAAAGAATATGATAAAACATGATTATGCTAGTTTATGGCACAACTAGAAACCACCTCTATTGAAATAATAATATCCAACCTTTTGCCACTAAACAAGCATAACAGACAAAGATATTTGATGTTCTTCAATGTCATATGATACACAGACTTGAGGCCTAAACATGAACTTTGGGAAAGAGAGACTAATTCCAGCCAACAAGCCAATGTGTTTGAGAATATCTTTATCATGCATTTCCCTGTGCTGTGTAAACAGTGGACTCCAGTCACGGTAGGCTCACCTTGCGTCTTTGCAGAGAGTTATGCTTCAATTTGTTGAGGAAGAAGACAGCTGACTGTGTCCGGGAAAGAGACCGGGGCTTAGACGATATCAGGAGGCCTGCAGGTTCTGCCATCCACAGAAAAAAGACAGACAGACAGGCAGGCACGCGCACACACACAATCACAATTAAGTCTCCCTCTATTACCACTACACATGCCAACTAACATAATGCCATTAGTGTCCCTGCAGTGCTGCATACACACCAAACAGGTTGCCTATATGCATATTCTGATTTTGTACCCCGTTATATTTTATTTTTGTATCATCAAAGTCTATCCTTTTTAGTTGTGTACCCTGCCACCAGAAACCTTAACAATCCCACTTGCCTTGTATTTACTGTAGCTTCACAGCAGCTGCAAATACATTTTACTTGTCAATCCCCATACAAACTCTAGATCTGCAGCTCCCACTCTTTCACCATTCAGATAAGGTTACAGGAGACTGACAGCTCCCTCCTGCCTGCACATCAGTGAGATGATCCCAAGCACAGCAGAGCAGCACAGCATCACAGACGAGGAGAGCGTATGTCACATCCACTTCAGCTTATGTAGAACCTCCAAATGCTGCACTCACATTCACGCTGCAAAAACTCCCCATGCCACGAATACCTACAAGACTACATAAATACCTCCAGTAAAAACAGCCAGGAGAAGATCCTCTTTCAGTGCAGGAATAGTAGATCCCCTTTAGGAGAGGCTAGTCCCACCAGACCCTGATAAGCCAGGTCCTCACCGTGACTGTTTGCTCTGTCTGCTGCTTGGCTTAGTGCAAGAGAGCAGTGCGACCAATAGGGTCTGGCTCTGAGCACAGCACTAGCCACCCAAACCAAGGGAATTCTGGGTAACAGGCTCTTAAAGGGACAGCGTCCATTTGATTGCTTATCAACACCCAACACATTTCAGTGGGAGGACAAACGCACCTAACCCTTTTGGAAATAGGTGACGCTAATGCCGTGCAGTGTCTAAGCAACCGAGTTATGTAAGATTATATTGCTGTCTCTACCTTCAGAAATATATCAGAACATGAATACCATTAAAAACATCAATATTATTACATTTAAAAATCAAAACCCTAACCATGGTATATCACAAAGTGACATCTGGCATTTAACTTTTAACCTGGGTGACAATTTGATACACCGGGGAAAATATTTGTCTGAAAATCCCGTCACAATATGTAATCTGGGTTGATGCACAATAATACGTTTACCTTTGGTCGGCACGGAGAAGGCATTTTGGACCTGGGTGAGGTAGAGGACCATGGACAACTTGTCAATCTGACCACTGTTGGCCATGTCACTGGCAGACATGATGGGTGAGATTCCCAGCTCCCTCTCCAGAGTGCTGAAGGCCAGTTGGTTGTTGTGAACAGCAGTGGACTCATCCAGGGAGGACATGTCACTGTGGTGGCATAGGAAAGCAGGGGATCACTACACAGAACGGGAGGGCTTTTCACAGCAAACTTGATCAGTTACACCATTAGTAGTGTATGAAATGATGTGCAGTAATGCAACTGTTTAGCAGCTCTGTACTTAAACTGTTTGGTCACCAATCGTTTTTCTTTAAGTACAATGAGTAAAACATCTGATGTAAATTGCTTTCAAGAATTGGGTCAAAACTAACCGGAGTCAAATTCCTTGTATGTGTACATACTTGGCCAATAAAGCTGATTATGGTAAACTGCTGCCTCATCATATAGCAGCCTACAGCGCCTCATTAGTGGCGTTGTTCACAGTAGATGAAAGTCAAGCTAAGCACAGGCAGAGGGCCAGACTCACATGAGCTGAGGTCTGAAATGGTGGATCAGAGCGCAGAGAGCCAGCCCGGACTTCCAGGACTGGGTCAAATCCTTTACATTCACGTTCTTATAACCCACGGTGTGCTTCCGGCACCACTTCAACAACTCATCACAACCGCCAACTGAATCTGTGACGGAAAACACAGGCAGCTCCTCAGACGATGCCCTGCAACCTTTTTGCAGTTTCACAGAAATAATAACCAGATATCTTTCATCCGTCAGTATGAATTTTTGAGTGAATATCTGTTTCGGGTAAACGTTGGCTGCAAAATGCTTCTAGATGTCACAGTGTTCCTAGCAGTACAGCCCGTAAGATGAAGAGCAGCTGACCTTGGCGCATGTGAGGAAACCTGTTCTTCTGTCTCGTGCTCAGTGGATTGGACTCATAATCATCAACATCATACAGGTGCAGCACCTAAATGAAGAGATGCATGGATTTACCATTTACCATTTAAACCCTCCAAAGCCCAAAAACCTATAGACTGTCTTCTAGTGTAGAAATCAAACCCACTGTCCTGAGAAATGTCACTGAGAAATGTTTATTGCCTTAGTTAATACTAAAATCTCAATTCAGTAAATAAAGGATCAAAAACAGTCCTGACCTGTTTGGTCTGTATGGAGGAGAAGTTGATGGTCTGGTACCGTGTTGAGGGGTCAATACTGTAAACAGTGTAGTTTTTTCTGGTGTTTTCTGGGGTGGTCTGGGACAAGAGCTTGTAGACAAGTTCTCTGTGTATTCATTAAGAAGGGAAAACATTTGATAGGACATTGAGATCAATGGGGAAAATTGGTAAACAGAAGCAACCATGGATGTTATTCATCTGGATCCTTGAGCACTGTAGCAGGAGCATTATAAATCATGGCTCATTAGACCGTTGTTTACGTATACTCTTTTAGCCAACCACATACTCCATATTGCCTCAATTAGAGCCAAGCACAGCCCCAGATCAATAAACATAGAGATACATATATAAAGAGTCTGATCATGTTAATGGATTCTACACATTTAGAGGTCATTGCACAATCATAATGTTTTGACTTCATACTAAAATGACTAATTAATTTAATAGAATCTCAATGTAGGGCTGTTCGATATGACGATATATATCGTGCGGCGATAGAAAAATGTCTATCGTAGATATTTTCCTCTATCGTTTCTATCGCCATTGCCGCTAAAAAAGCAGAACTGCTTTACAGCTGTATTTTACATAATTCCTTTACGTTCTCTACATGTGGACTGGAATAACAAACGCACACGGAGCAGCGTGACACAGAACAAAACTCTGTTGCATTTTGTTTGCCTGTTAAACAGTTTTCAGTCGTGCTAATTATTCCACTAATTTACAACCAGAATTTCTTTTTTATGAGATGGATCATCAGCTCTTATCACGAGCGAGGCTCTGTATGTGATCTGGACAGTTTAGCTTCCGTCATCATTTTACAGTAACCATCTGCTGATGATGCGGCTAACTTAGAAAAGGACTGTCGGACAGTCACGGTCCACTAGGGATGGGCTGATCGAAACTGGTATCGATACTTCGATACTCACATACTACTAATTTGGTATTGGTGCCCTTTGAAAAGTATCAATTTAAAAGTTATTTTTTATTCTAAATGTGTCACTCAAGCATCATAGTTTTACTATGAGGTGGGAAATTCCCCAGTTCCAGGAAGGCAGCCTTACAATCTCCAAGAAGTGTGAAAGCATCATGAAGGGACTTTAGTTTCATGGACTTTACAGTTTACAATGTCCCCCCCAAAAAACTAATTTCTTGCACTATTTTCAAAGGCAATTCAGAGCCTTTTTAAATTTCTGATTGTTGGTTTAATTTTACTTATTAATTCATATATGGTTGTTTGTCTCTTTTGGTCGTTTCTCTTCTGATACACTGCTGTAGTGTGTTGGTCATGTTAAATAAAAAGTACATTAATGTAACTGCTTTGGGGTCAGTTCTTAATGTAAACATTAATATTTTTAATAAAGCATCATGTTAGAGTGTTCCTTGTACAATTTACAGCATTAGTTCACTGATAATCTCTTTCATATCTAAGCAAAATTGGTATTAAAACGGAAATATCCTTAACCTAATAGATATTGAATCAAATCAATTTGGGAAATCAGTGGCGATACCCAGCCCTAGAGGTGTGGTTATTTTGTATAGACAAATTCTTCATCAAATTTACAAAAAACATACTATATCATTATATATCGTTATCGTGATATGAAATTACCCATATCATGATAGAAGATTTTGTCCATATCGCACAGCCCTATCTCAACGTGTCAAACGGTTTTGGTACCCTGTACAAAATGACAAGTTCATTAACTTTGTATCTGTTGTGGCTGAACATACCCTAAAATAAGTTGACAGTGAAATTCAAGAGCTCAAAATTGGCTCATTATCTTGTCAAAGTCAAGAAATCAGAATGAAATCATTTTAAAACTGCAGCTATATCAAAGGAAATATCCATCATAGGGTTTTCCTCTGGATTTTAAGTGTTGTTCCTAGGACGGACAGGGGTTCAGAGGCATATTGATGAATTTGGGTGCTATATTTTAATGTTTCACAATCATGTACTTTGAAGGCCATCCATTAATTTTAAAGAACTTTTAAGACCTTATAAAAAATAATCTCAAATCCATGGGAACCCTGCCTCATACTCACTGTGTCATTTTACACCCAATGCAACAAGAGTATGGGGTTAAAACATGCAACACTGTTACTGTCCAGATATGTTTCACTGTATGTCTGGGAAATTGAAGGAAACTTTCACTTTTTTCACTTTATGGTAAAGTGCACTGTTTGTTTGAATCAACAAGCAGTCAGTGCCAGTAGTAAGGAATATGGCAGATAGTGAAGAAACAGTAAGGAGCTGTACCCTCAACAGTAGCGTGTTTTACATAATAATGCTAATTTCTAGTGATAATTTAAAGTGGATTGTCTCTATTGTGGCTACTTATAGTTCTATGAAGCCGGCTCACCGTTCAGCCAGGACCTTGAGATGTGGGACCCCCTTGCCCCAACTCCTCACCATCCATGCTGTGTCAAAAGCAGCTAGGAATCCACGGGCTATACCTGTCCCCAGAGGCCAGAAAGGCTGTAGACAAAAAACAGAAACAGAAACACATTAAAACAATATCACAAGTTATGGTAAACCCAGCCAACATATTTTACACAGTGATTGGATACCATTCCCACGACGTATTTCAATTAATAAAGCATCTATGAGGTGGAAAAAGACAGCTGCCCAACTTTTCTTCCAAAATGTACACATCGTATCAGATTTCCAAACAAAAGTGTGATCCTCTTTGTGCAGAGAATGCGTGAACATGGGGAAAACTGCACCAGATCACTGAGAGATACACTCAAAGTGTTGCTCCCTACCTCCACCAGACAGTCTCCAACAAGGCCCATCAAGAGTTTCTTGCCCTTCCTCTCCTTCACCAGCGAGGCATTCTCAGCGCGGTACATGCAGGTGAAGTCGAACACGGCCACGTCTGGCTGGCCCACATGGTTCTGAGCAAACTGAAGGTCAAGCAGCTTGCAGCCGGTGGAGAAGTGGGCAGCATCTTGGGCATAGCGGCGCAAAGCATCGTGGTCCACGTTTTCAGGAGCAAGCAGCTCCTTTACGTGACTATAGTCCTGTAAAGACAGAATAAGTGGAGGGGGTTGTCGTGACACTATCTGATGACTCGTGGCACCTTTTCTGATGCTTACTGACATGACTTCCACTTAGTATACCCCATTAGTTTATCTCTGAACACTGGAGCACTTCTCTTATCCATCCAGTTTTTCTTCATAATGGATGTGTTGTTCTCACCTTTTTAATGACCCCCTTCTTCAGCAGGCTCATCTTCTTGGCAGTCATGACAAAGTAGTGGGTGTCGTCTCTATAGTAGACAATATTCTCCAAATCAATACCTAGAATGGAAAATGGAGAGAGCATGGTGGGCATATAGGAAGAGAGATCAGGCAGGGTGAAAGGAAAAGAGCGTTCAAAGGGGTGCAATCAGGGTGAAGACACCTGTAAATCCTGTAATGTGTGTTCAAAATGGAAAATGAATAAATACCTTATTTAAAAGTAAGAGGAAGTAGGTTCAAAGTAGGACAGAGAGGAAGAGTGGATTTCATCACAGTAATGTTGTAACAGGAAATTGACAGGATTGGAACACAGATGAACAGCTTTGCTACTCCGTTCATACTTGTCATTGTACCCGGCCTGAAAGTGTGAAAATTCATTTCATGCCCTGAAGGTTACGTTCAGCGAGGCACATCAGAGGTACAATAAAAGGAAACCAAGAACATCCATGCTCATATTATAACTTATGTTCTCACTTAGTGCAAGCGGTGGTGTAAAATGTTAATCTGATGCAGCAGATTTTCACTTCTCCCGCTTCAATATTTAACAGACTATACTGAAATAGACTACGCAGCTGTTTCACTGCAAATCAAGACGCTCTCTCCCATTTGATCCACTTGAACAGGACTGTAGGGATCACGTGGAATCCTACCCGTCTCAGTGAGCAGGTTCTTGAAGAACTTCTGGTTGTAGATGCGGGCCACACCACTGATCTCTGTTAACTGGGCCTCCGCAGCCGTGTGTCTGTTGATGAAGTTGGCGGTGATGCCGATAGCCAGCTTGCACCTCTGCTCCTTACGCATGAAGCCTGAGAGTGGGTAAGAAGAAGAAAAGAGGAACACAGGCTGATGAAAGGTCATATAATGTATCTTTGAATATGGCTGTGGAAGTTTGGAGATGTGTGAATTTGTGTAACTCCCAGGTCTTACAAAGTCTGTAATTGCACCTTTATGTATCCCTATATGTACTGTATTGATGTGGACAGAAATTAGTTAAGTGTGTGTTTGTGTACATCTCACCATCAGGGACAAAACTGCCTCCTCCAGCAGAGATAAAGACATCAAACTGGAAGGTTCCAGCAGGATGAGACTCAGGGTGCAGCTTGGCCATCCAACCTGACAGGAAACAAGATCAAACTTTTATACCACCTGGGCTTTGTCAGATCTCATAATGACTTTACTGCTTTGCATATTACTGGCACTGTTGGTTCATAATAAAAATCACAGTAAAGATAAACCAACTGATGGTTTAAATTTAAATACTGAGCAAAGCTAGTGGGAATAGTAATGGCAAGTTGGAAAATTGAAGCACCTTTGTCTCCCGAGGGCTCGATCAAGGCCTGGAACGTCACTCCAGTGTGCACCTCCACCCCAAGGAGAAGCGACACTTTCAATAGGATCAACTGCAGCTGACGGATGCCTGGAAACACACATGTATATTTCATTGGATACGTGTGCGTGTGTGTGACATAACCAGGATGCCATATATGCAGTCAGTCACGCAAACAGAAAGTTAATGTGAATGTTTCAAAACTACAGAAGGAGATCTGGTTGACAGTAAAGGTTTGTCTATAATGTCACCAATCACACACTGATGTGATTCAGGTCCCCGGAGCAGAATTTGCTGTAGAACTTCTTGGCGCCGAGCTCGCGGAGGTCATACATGGTGTACGGCCAGAGGTGGAGAACGTTGTTCCTGGAGAAGCTATCCCTCTTCTCCACCACCACTACCTGAGCCCCCAGCAGGGACAGTTCAATGGCCATCCTCAGCCCACATGGCCCAGCACCCAACACAAGACACTAAGGAAGAGGGAGAGGAGTGGAGGGAGCAATACAGTTAACAGCCAGCATGTCATATATTGAAAATGTATCATTATATAGAATGGTAATTAGGGTTTGACCGATATGGGCTTTTGAAGGCCGATACCAAAGCCGATATTTTGTGCCAATATTAAACATCTTTGAATATTTTCTTGACAAAAAATGACAGTGTATATAAATAAAAGACAGGTATTCAGTGTTTTCAAGGGTAAGGGAAACTCTGGGACACATTGTGAAGAAATTAAGAATTAATTATAAAAACATTATTTAAAACAGAAATGAACTAGAATTTTTTTCAGTACTTTGGAAGTATACGGCCGTATGAGAGTAAAATACGGGAAATAAGTAGCACTCATAGAGTTAAAGTTAGAAGCTAAATGTAGCTATGGTCAGGGAGGAACCTCCATCCTATCGGCAGTGACAAACATGACTGGCCGTCGGCCGATATTTGATACATAATAAAATGGCAACATCAGTATAACCCTAATGGTTGTAGTGGTGGTCAGCCTACTATACTGAAATACTAAAGTGAGGGTGCCAGACAGCAAAACAAAACCTGTTCATATATTAACTAAGAATAGGATACGCCGGATAGCTCAAATGACCTTCCACTATAAAATATGAAATATGCAATTCCCAATTAGTTATACACAATATGAAATTAAACCCAACAACCAGAACAGTAAAACAGAAGCAGAGAGGCCAAAGTTATTAAATTGTAAAAATAATCAATAGCTTCAGAGCACAAGATTAACAATTTCCTTAAGAACATATGAAATATTTCTCAATACAAGTACAGGAATCAAAAGTAAAAGGCCACATATCTTCCTAGGACAAAGAAAACAACACATCGTATATACCAGGTATGGAATTTCATCGCAAGAACATTAATTCATTTGTTGGATCATTGGTTGCCAATACCTTGTTTTTGGCACAAGCTTTTCTTTGCTGGTAATCTGGGTGGGATGCCCTCTTATCCAACTTCACCCACAGGGCTTTGGCCTTCCAGTAGTTGAGTCTTTCCCTCAGCTTGGTGTAGAAGCTCCTGAAATCCTTAGGGTCAAGCTCCAGTTGCCTGCAGAGCTCAGCAAAGTGGCACTGCACATCCTTACAGCTCTGGGCTTGGACAAAGAGATTATACACAGCATGGGAAGGGTCGGCAGAGTTCTGGTTCGCCATGGTGGAGGAGGACCAGTTGGGCCTGTTCCTGTGGTCACTAGGTTTGGTGGAAGAGGAGGATATGATTAGTTCATCCTGTCTGGTTGAACATGTGCTAATCATTGAAATCACCTGGTCTAGTCTTTGGTTGGAATGAAAACCTGCATACTCTCAGCCCTCCATGGCACACTTTAGTCATGGTTCAGATGGTCAAACATTCACAAACTGACTAAGTGCTTCGCATTTATACGGGGATGCTTCAAAGGTCTGGCTACTCCCCAACTAACTGGGACTACGGGAAATTCCCCCCCCATGCCGCCCTATTTATAGCATTCATCTTTAAACATGGAAGACTTCATTGTCACCTGGTCGGCTGAGTCATCACTAACTTCCCCAGTGTAATGTGGTTTCTGTGGCTCTGTTCTCTTTACACTGAACTGCTCGCCCAGAGCTGATGTCATACTGTGCCTCAGGACTTGTGCCTGTCATTAAGTTAAACATATGGCTAAAACACATAGTGAGGATAACATTTTGCATGAACGGGTTATAATGGAGGCTGTTTTGTATCACCTCTTCATTGAATGACCAAAAATGTTGAATACAGTGACTTTCTGGACAATGTCAAAAACAACTTTAAAGATAGATCTAAAAAAGCAGTTGGCCACATTTTATTACAAATACTGTAATATACAGTATATTATTGGCTATTATACGTATATAACATATATCCTTATTAGCCATATTCAGTTGCTCAACAACTGGCAATCGACTTGTCAACATTTGCTATGGGTGTGGTCAGAAACAAAGGTTGCAAACTTAGATAGCGGCACCTCAGGCAACATGCTAATGTGGATGTACTGGGTGCATTACTGTGTTACATGTAAAAAAACTTAAAATATCGTTGCACTACAAATACAATGCTATAAGTTTGTACTGTCAATATAACACCCAACAGCACTGTGTTTCATTCAAGCTACATCAGAACTATAAATGCACCATTGCGTCTCGCAAACTTTACACTTTTCTAGCAATAACACCAAATGGAGAGACTAACTTTGCCGTGCATGCTGCAGCATTACGCACACAGCATGTGTCAAGTATTTTTGCTGTGGTTGGCAACATTTCCTGTAACTAATGTTCATGCCTCATTTCCTGATGACAACTTTTACACACACACCAACTCCCTGCTGCTGCTAATACTGCATCCTCTGCCCTGAGCAACTGAGACACAGACCCTGTAATTAGAGGAATCACAAACCACTGCAATATTAAAGGTGTGTGTGTGCGTGTGTTTGTGGCCTGAAGGAAACTAAGGCTACAGTCAGGCTGCTGTTCAGAGTTGTTTAGGTTTTTTGTCCGATCCATCATTTACCATTCATTCTCTTTCGCTATTCACTGCAAAAGAACATCCTGAAGACACACTTTAAATGTTTTAATAACCTTGCTACAAATGACATGAAGCTAAAAAACTCCACTCTCTTCCTGTCTATCACATTGCTGTCTTTCACTCTGCAGTTCATACTGTTCCAAACCTCCTACTGACTGACTAACACACCCCTACAGCATTCACACCTGTAACAAGAGAAACTGCTCTGAAGGTTTCTGTTTGATTAAACTTCCTGGAGGCAGGTTACCGACTCAATGTCACACATTGAACTGACAGAGCAGATTGAACATAATTCAGCTTTGACCCAACATAAGTCTCATATTTGTGTTTAGCTCCAAGAGGCATCAAAATACATATGATCTTATTCTGCAGACATATGCTATATGACATAATCTCATACAAATCCAGTTTCATCCCCTCTACTGTTTGACATGTGTCTTCCCTACTTATTAACAGTACCATGGCCACTAGCATAACACTAGCAGACCCGGGCTGGCCATAAGGAGAATCCAGGTGACCTGGCCTGCTGATTGGTCCGCAGAGTCAGGCCGGTGTTCAAAGCAAAATCAACATGGGGCAGCCTGGATGCCACATTCAGACAGATCTGGCTACAGTTATTGGTATCATATTGAGCTATGTGAGACTTAAAGTAGCTGTGGCTATGAAACAGTAGAACAAAAACATATACAATCATATTGTTTAGTTTCTACCATAATACCACAGTATTGTCATAGGAGTCCTGTTGTATGGAGGCTTGAAGTTGGTGAGATGTAATGGTATGAAGGGAAGAGAAGAGCTCTGGACTGGAGGACACAAGTGCTGTTATTGAATAGAGTGTTGTTGTGGAATAGAGTGCTGTTGTTGAATAGAGTGCTGTTGTGGAATAGAGTTCTGTTGTTGAATAGTGTTGTTGTGGAATAGAGTGTTGTTGTGGAATAGAGTGCTGTTGTTGAATAGAGTGCTGTTGTGGAATAGAGTGCTGTTATTGAATAGAGTGCTATTGTTGAATAGAGTGCTATTGTTGAATAGAGTGCTGTTGTTGAATAGAGTGTTGTTGTTGAATAGAGTGCTGTTGTTGAATAGAGTGCTGTTGTGGAATAGAGTGCTGTTGTTGAATAGAGTGTTGTTGTGGAATAGAGTGCTGTTGTGGAATAGAGTGCTGTTATTAAATAGAGTGCTGTT
>OMOT01059705.1:10372-32180 GCA_900312575.1 Acanthochaenus luetkenii | reverse complement strand
TTAACAGATGATCCAGGACCTGTAGAATCTTTCATATAAAAAAACATGAATAGACCACCCAACATATTTAAAAATGCATGGCATCTAATCCTACAGAAATGTCACCACATGCAGTACCAAACGTTTTTTTAAACCTTTGAATGCACTTCACTTATGATTATCTGCTTATACATACACATATATGTAGTGTTTATATACACGTTTGTACATTTTAAAGCACTTTTAATAATAAAAAACTGGTTTAAGCAGGTGTATCCAAACTTTGACTGGTACTGTATATACAGTGTTTTTGTGTCACGTATCATACATACATTTAATCTGCATAATAACGCATTATGGTGGTTAATAAAAACAGTGGTCAGAGCAGTCTGTAAGTGAAAAAGATTTGTATAATAGAGTAGGACAGTGCAACAGTGCTGGAAATTGTGCCTGTCGCTTCAAGATTGTTTCATTCTGGGTAGTGAGAGCAGCCATGTTTCCCATGTGTGTTTTTCTACATGCAGAAAAGGTCTGTGTTTAGCGGTCAGTAGAGCTAATGAAGCTGGACAGCCTAGTGAAATGTACCATGCGTTACACTTTCCTTATACTATAGGTGTTCTTTACACTACTGTCACGGAAGTAATAAATGTTCTGCCGAGAGAGCGAGCGAGCGAGAGAGAGAGATAGAACGAGCGAGAGAGAGATAGAGCGAGCGAGAGAGATAGATAGAACGAGAGAGCGAGCGAGAGAGAGATTGAACGAGAGAGCGAGCGAGAGAGAGATTGAACGAGAGAGCGAGCGAGAGAGAGATTGAACGAACGAGCGAGAGAGAGAGAGAGAGAGAACGAGAGAGGTTTTGACTCCTGATATCTAGGAACTAGCCGGATGGTTCAGTATGGCAGTTTGCAGACCGGTTGCGTTTTGTCTGAATTATTTCTACCCGGCCGTAACAGCCCAGATTCAGCCAGATGGAGCCGGTTGGATTACTTCTTCTTTTTCCGTATCCGCTTCCTGCCTCAGGCCAAAAACCTTTATTGACATGACTGGTAACACAATAACATTAGAGGGTGAAGGTGAAGTCCGCCCCCTGCTGGACCGGCGGCAAACAGACATTTGTCTGTAACGTAAGGATAGATTCTTGGGAGTTGGTGAATCGATCGATGATCGTGGACAATAGAATCGCGATTTTTACATGAATAGATTTTTCCCACCACCTCTATCGCCCCCGTACTGTACTCTGTGTATATGTGCATGAGCTCACTGACCCCGTAACTGTAGTCATGCTTCTTCCCACACAGTATTTATGTCCCTCTACTTAACAACGTAGTCTCAGCAGATTCTTTCTCTTTTTGTTAAATATTAACATAAAGAGTGCCTCTAATATATTGACCTAGCTTATTGAGTAGTAGTTTATTTGACACTGTTTCCTCTCATTTATCATTTTTAACACTTTGGGGTAAAATAATCACTGATAATGTTCAATCACCATTTTTTAGATATTAATTCCAAAATGGAGATGAAGGGGGGAGAAAATGACGTCCACTCTTACAAAATGAAAAACGCATCACGGGTTACCATTAAAGTTAGGAACCATCTTAAGGCCTTTTCTTACAAAATAGTTATTCTCTTGAGGATAGAACTATCTGTTTCTGAAATGTTGACTTATCAATTTTAGGGAGCACAATTTTTCTAAAATTGATACAAAGCATTTTTAGAATGAACCCCTTAATTTTTGTTTGGGACGTTTTAGGAATATAGTTGTTGTTGTGATGTTTAATATCATGCTTTTATAATGATCACATAAGTAATCAGTCTAATCTGATAATACAGATTGACTTGGAGAGTATATTTGCACTAAACCCAGACGTGGCTCCAGATGAGGAGATTGTTCCTAGCCCAGAGACCCCACCCCCACCTACACCCACATGTGTGAAGGTCAACAAAATTGCAAAGGTGAGTATGCTACCATTTGGCCAGGTAACAAACCAGTGAAAATTGTATTTTGGATTGTAGAGTGCATCTAAGGGCAGTTTCACACCTAATAGTCTGCTTTGAGTCCACCTCCTTGGTTTGTACCAGATGCGAGAATGATACATTGTTTAGTTTTTCAGCTGATTCGGTTCCCTTTCAACATCTATTTGTTTGCGCCGAATCAGTTGAAGCTAACAAAATGCAGCCGCACAAGCTACGTGAGAACGTTCATGGCACTCATTGGTCAGATGTGTCTGGGGCGGGAACAATAATGTAGTTCCTGAAATGCTCTCCAATTGGTTCAATTCATTTCCATGCGAGAAAACTCGAATGAAACTCCGGGAAGTACAAAAGCAGATAACGCACCGGTCATCGGGTATACATTTTTTTTAGTTCATCACTTTAGGCAAACAACACAAATCTCGATGAAGCACTGCACCTCCTCACGACTCCACATTTGTTCGCGATTACTCGTCATGCTCACATGTGAAATGCTTGTCTTCCTCATCACGTAATGCACAGCGTAGCTGGCTACGGGAGCTCGTCTAGTCCAAAAATGCGCAGTGTTTCTGCAGTTGGGTCGGACTGAGGCCGGATCACGTTCTCACCACAAACGTACCGCACCAGAGTTTGTATGGTCCGCACCCAAGTACGATTGCTGTGTGCCCAAAAGAACCGCACCAGGGTTCGATTCAAGTGGACTAAACGAGGCAGATGTGAAAGCGCCATTAAGTGCTTGGTCATGTTCACGTAGTTTGTGTGGCTCCAGTTGGCTGGACCTTAATGTGAACACAGGATCCTTCTAGGTATAAAGCTAATTGGTCCTGATAAGTGCACTATTGGTATGTGGTGCACAGTAAATGCACAGGGCACATTCTCACCAATTAATGTACAGGGTGATACAGCTTTTTCTTTTTTGTTTTGGACTGCCTGCATTATATCTACACGTCTTTTAGAGATGTGTTAATATATTGCATTGGCAGTGCCATCAAGAACACTACTGTGAACAAAAGAGGCTCCTGTAATCAGCGGTAATCTGATTCTCAAGCTTTGTCTATTTCTGTATCTCTTCATGGTGTGCAGCCACGGGAGTCAGAAGGGTTTGAAAGCTGTGTGTACTTGCAGTGATTACTTTTTCAGCTCATGACTGGGCATGTAATATAAAAGTGAAATTGGGATTGACTTGTTCTAATCCTAGAATAGTTTACTGTAACGTTTGATTTTTCTTGCAGAACCGTCGGACGATAGCACCTACTAAGAGTGACCTGCTATCCAGGGATAATAGAGGTGTGTTTTATGCAAGGCTCTGGAAATGGTTGAATGGTCGATTATTACTTTAAACTTAAACCTTGAAATTGAACTTCAAATCACAACCCAAATGTTGGCATTTTAGTTGCTCACTAAAGACAACTCTATCATATCTGGAATCTGAATTAAGTGTTGATATCAATGGTAGTGGTATTAATGGCAGAGGTCAATATATTGTCATCATATTTTACACATGTTTTAGCACAATTACTTATGGTTAATTTGACATCAGACAGTTTTAAACAAAAATACAGCGTATATAAATAGGATTTAGAAGATCTTGACATGATTGTGATCATTTTGAGTATTGACGAGTCTAAATGGTCAAATAACCTTTCATGTAAACTTTTCACTGGATTACTCTGAGAGCGTAATTTGAGTGTTACTTTCCTGGAACATGTCTATTTTTTGCATAATTAACAGATATATAAGTTAAGTTGAAAACACCAGGTTCAGATATCAATACCAGGGTAAAAAATCCTATATAGGTCGGGTCCAAATCAAAAGGTCTGTCTCTGACCTTTGTTGCATTGTGTTCGCAGTGGTTTCGACCCGGGCCAGACACCCCCAGTCTCAGCAACCAGAGGCAGCACCGCCTCCTCCATCCCAGCAGCCTGTTCAGCCCACCCAAACTCAGACACAACAGCAGCTGCAGAATGGTAATGTAATCAAAACAATATTTTGTGTTCTTTATCTGAACTGTGATGTAGTTGTTGTATTTCTCATCTGAACACAAGAAGGAAGTAATGTTGTTGTATTTGGCTGGATGCTAACTCACTTAATTATTTGTTCAATGCCAGAGGTTTAAAGGCAAAACTCATATATGATTTCCTCTAAATATGTTGTCAAATGAATAGTGAAGAATTCCATCAATTAATTCAGATTCAGATTTTTTCAGCACTCATTTGTGCTCATTTGTTAGGCCGTCTGCGGAAAACACAGAGCTTACATAATCTTAACTCTTTTAATGTGTCATGTTTTTGCTAACCACATGTTTATCGCAGAATCCTCAAATCACCTGCTATCCAGAAAGGAGTATGGACAGCTTTGTATGTATCACCTGCATGTTACTCCCCTGCCCTTAACGCTTTTGGTGATTTCAATAGAGTTCCCAATAGAATCTGAAGATCCTCTAGTCTTGCAACAATTGTATGCCTACAAAGTCTCTGTCAGATGCAATTAAAACCTGTGGTGTGGTGGCGAAGTAGCACAAACACAATCCATCCAGCAGACGGGTTGATTGTGCCTCAGCTTGGCTGTGTCTCTTCCCTCTCTAAATTCCAGGAGTCACACATGCACTCGAACACACACGTGGAGAAGCCTGTGGCGCTGTATCTTATTCCTCTAGGCCCAGATAGAAACAATAACCTTGTTCTTTACCCTCCGCATCCTCCCAGCGTTCACTGTCTTTTGATGAGCTAAGGAGGGAAACGTTCCCCACATTACCTCCCAAATCCCCCACCAATACAGTGCACCAGTAACCCACAAGTAGCACCTGTGCCGCCTCCTCCTCATACTGCCTTGTCGTGGTGCTGACCCAGTCCCTCTTCTCCCAGATTAGAGCAGATGATTATTCCCTGTGCTCCGGTAGTCTGGGTTCTCGGGGACCGGAGCCAGCAGGAGGCCAGGACTGTATTACAGGGTTTGTGCTGTGGGAAGCTGGGGCTGTAGCAGTGAGCCAGGACTAATCAGATAACCGTTTTTTTTATGACCTCTGCAAAGAATCAGAAGTGGCTATTACTCACATGTTTCCTAACCCACGTTCTGTTATGGTGACTAATGGTGTGTGATTGGTAACACAGACCTCATATAACACAAATATTTGTGTGTGCCCATGTTGGAATAACATGTTTTTTGATTGTCACACAATTTTCTAATCATACTTGATCCGAGACCACCTCTAATTGGTGTTTGCATTACAGTAGTGCAAGACACTTAGCCAACATGGTGATTGAGGGGTTTTAGCAGTCTCCAAGACACCCGAGCAAAGTCTAATAGCAGGATGTAGATAGAATGGTTAAATCAGGATAGCAGAGTTTAGACAACTGTGAAGGCCTTTTGTTGGTCATGGAGAGAGTGTAGCTAGTGTGATATGGAAGCAGTGTGTGCCAGCCACTGAAGGCCGCCCGTTTCAGCTGTAGCACTGTTCTGCTTTGTTTGATATAGCCCAAAGTCTCCCACTTTGGAGGAAGACCAAGAGAATGGAAACACTGAGAGAAAGACTGCTCAAAACAGAAGGAAGAGGCAGAGGTAGTGAGAGAAAGAGATAGAAAGAGGAAGAGGTCTCCTTACAATGGAAGGTTGTAAGTATGTCCTATGAAAGGCAGCAGAGTGATTGGTTTTCTTCTCTTTATGGCAGCGAGGAGGAAGTCAAACTGTGTCAAGGAGGTGGAGAAACTTCAGGAGAAGAGAGAGAGGCGTCGGCTTCAGCAACAGGAGCTCAGGGAGAAGAGGGCGCAGGTACATCAGCATCGTTCTCCTTTTTTCTCCTTCCTCCACCGTATCATCCAACCTCTGGCTTTGGCTGAGTTCCTTCTTTCCCCCCAATTCCCTCTTGTTAGACCACTGTGATTATGAAAAGACTGACAAAATAAACATCTGATACTGAATCTTGATTTTAACCATGCAAGTTCCTTTGTGACCTTGCGATGTGTGTGAGTGACATTAAAGTAATTTTCATTTTGGTGCAAAAGCTACCCTCTGACTCTGTCATTCTGTGTCTCTGTCCTCCCTCAGGAGGTGGAGGCCACCATCCCTAACTACGAGATCATATCCATGATCAGAGATTTCCGAGCCAATCTCGACTACCGGCCCCTGGCGTCATCAGATCTGGTGAGTAGAGACTGTAGCCTCTTCCTCTTTTGCTTTCTTTCTTACATTGACCCTCAACAACACCATGATGAAATGTCTTTCTGTTCTCCTTTGGCCAGATTGAAGGGCACAGAATATGTGTTTGTGTGAGGAAGCGTCCACTCAACAAGAACGGTAAGGTCTTCCAGCAGCAAATAGATTGGGCTTTGTGACAAATTGGTCTCTAATAAAGCATCACGCTCCCTCTACAATGCTTCCCTCCAAATCAAAACAGTTTTACAGTTTAGATATTTCATGTGAATGTGTATGCCTGGACTGTGCCATTGAAAGCCATGACTCTGCTGCGTTCCAGAGCTGGACATGAAGGACTTTGATGTTATCACCATCCCCAGTAAGGATGTGGTGATGGTCCATGAACCTAAACAGAAGGTGGACCTGACCCGCTACCTGGAGAACCAGACCTTCCGCTTTGATTATGCCTTTGATGAAAACGTCACCAACGAGCTGGTTTACAGGTTGGTTTGGTTTACAGCTGCTAGTTGTGCATCATTGTTCTTTTTTTGAGTGTTAAACAGAATGAAATGGTTCACTGCAATGACCCGACTACTAACTACGATGAGGATAAGGCATTGCTTATGAACGTAAACACTTTATAAATGTATTTATTTCTGTGTTTACACTTAACTTATTGATAATGTAGTTGGTGGATGCTGTATGCTGGTTCAGCAAGTGAGTGCATAGTCTCCTTATCTCAAGTACTAACACAATCCAGGCTATATCTTGCTTGTGCAAATTGAGTAATGGATGAACATGTGATCTGTCTCATCCTACAGGTTCACTGCCAGACCTCTGGTGGAGACCATCTTTGAGAGGGGCATGGCCACCTGCTTCGCCTATGGACAGACAGGCAGTGGAAAAACACATGTGAGTACTCTTTCAATGCCTATATTAACAAAAGTGTTAAGGTTTTAGAAAACTCATACATTATAACATTATTTATTGGAATATCACTGTGGTACATCACTTCATTGGGGTTCAAGCCACATTTTTTTTCTGTTCCTTCAGTTGACTCTTGATACTTTTACTTTTTTTGCAAGAATTTTGCTGTATTTCAGTATATGCATTATTAACCTGAGAACACGATCTGTAATAATCTGTTCATCTGTGTGTTTGTATATTAGACTATGGGTGGAGATTTTTCTGGAAAGAACCAAGACTGTTCTAAAGGAGTTTATGCATTAGCTGGTAAGTGATTGACATTTTCTATCTGTGCTATTTTCTTGTATATTTCTTGTGTGTGTGTGTTTAATTGTTTATTGTACAATTGGTTTAATAAGTGTTTTGAAAAGCGCCTTCAAATAAAATATTTTTGTTTATTGTAGGTGGTTGGGTTTGCTCTGGTGTAATTTTCAGATCTCTCTTAACTCGTTTCATGCAGCTCGGGATGTATTTCTCATGTTGAAGAAACCCAACTACAAGAAGTTAGATCTACAAGTGCACGCAACCTTCTTTGAAATCTACAGTGGAAAGGTAAGTGATATGTGATAACCGTTTTTGATATTTTAACCCAAAAACAATAGCCAACGCTGACTGCCTGCGTTGTTAGGTGTTTGACCTGCTGAATCGTAAAACTAAGCTGAGGGTGCTGGAGGACGGGAAACAGCAAGTGCAGGTGGTGGGGCTTCAGGAGAAAGATGTCAAGTGCATGGAGGACGTCCTGAAACTCATAGAAGTGGGCAACAGCTGCCGGTATGACAACAGAAAGTCTATCAACCTAGTTGTTATCAATGATGCTACCAACTATGCCAATGTTGCAATTCCTAGGCTTTGAATGTATACTTTATGTTTACTATACGTTTGTTTAGTCCACTGTCATATGATACATGGTGTCGTGTGGTCTTGTCAGCACTGTCTTTTACTGTGCACCAATTAATCATGTAATATTCCTCATACACTCGATGTACTTGGCAAATAGAAGCAATTTGCACTAATTTGTCTCCCTTTTCCTCTCCCTCCCATGATTCCTTTCTTGCTCCATTCCTCCTCCACCCGTGTTTACCTTCTTCTTTTGCTCTCAGAACATCAGGACAGACGTCGGCCAACGCCCACTCGTCTCGTAGCCACGCTGTATTCCAGATCATTCTTCGGAGGAAGGGGAAGATGCATGGCAAGTTCTCCCTCATCGACCTTGCAGGGAATGAAAGGGGGGCCGATACGTCCAGCGCCGACCGCCAGACTCGTCTGGAAGGAGCCGAGATCAACAAAAGCTTGCTGGCACTCAAGGTCTGGGGACAGAGAAGTGAAGGGGCCATGATGGCGGTTGCTGTATTTTAGGGTGTCAAGTGTAACAAAATTATTTGGCGCCACTTTAGCCCGTTCTTTCATTCGCTTGTGAACAGACAAAATAACTAGTGTTTCAAATTGTTTACTTTTGTTATTTTTTGGACGTAAATATAAAATGATGGTATTTAACACAAATTTGTAATAGTGTTTATTCTTACTGTGTTATACCCTGACAGTACCATATTGTTGCCATGTAAGGCATCTCTCCCTTTCTGTCTCTTTCAGGAGTGTATCAGGGCTCTCGGCCGTCACAAGCCTCACACTCCATTCAGAGCCAGTAAGCTCACCCAGGTCCTTCGAGACTCCTTCATCGGGGAAAACTCACGCACATGCATGGTCAGTCCATTGCCTTCATAAACAACCTGTGTCCATGTATATCTTTTCCATAGTTGATGGGACAATCTTATTAAAGCGATCTGAATGATCTTGTCTTTGTCTGCACAGATTGCTACAATCTCTCCTGGTATGACATCATGTGAGAATACCCTCAACACACTACGCTACGCCAACAGGTGGGATAATGCCTTTGTGTCGCAGGAAACAGTGTACATTACGCAATGTTATGAAACGATAGCTCTTCCCATTCCACAATAATGCCCAACAGATTGAAACTAGAGGTACCAATATTTGTAATGTAAAGTTAACAGAAAATTGTGAAATTCTCTGTACTCTCAGTAGTTCTATCTGACTCTCTTGTATCCCCGCTCTCTCTTTTCCTACTTCCTTTTCCTCTTCTCTCCCGTCCTCTGCGCGCTGGTGTGGCTGGTGCCGTTGTGTAGAGTGAAGGAGTTTGGGATTAGTCCGTCGGACATCCCCTTCTCTCAGGGTGGTCAGGGAAGTCGCCCTGAACACTCGCCCACCAATACCTTTGATTACGATGACTTTGCTGCTACCTCTCCCACACACACACACACACAAAGCCCATGCACTCCCTCCAGGTATTTATTACATTGTTCATAATACATATTCAATATGAGCACGTTCAGCAGCTTCCATTCTTTTCATCAGCTGCTAAGCATGGACGACTCCTTCACCTGTTCCTGTCTTCTTATCCTTCATTTTTCTTTCATCTGCATGATGCCTCTCATCCTCCTCTCCTGCTTTGACTTGTGCTTCCTCTTTTATCTTTTGCCAAGCTGTGGATGTGACCTGGATCATTGTTTTTCTTTTCACCACCCCATGAAGAATAAAGCGTCAGTCCGTCTGTCCATGTAGGCGTGTATTTTGACAATGCTGGGTAATACCATCAGTAGTGAGGCCTGGATCAAGTTGAGCTTCTGGATGACAGGGACAGCTGTTACATTCTGACATTTGGAATATTAAAAATTACCATAGGAAGAAAGGTTGGGGTGATTAGTCTGTGTCATTGTGCGAGGACTTAATAAGGTGTCGGTTGACATTTGGCACGATAACGCTAATACATCCATGCAGCTATTCAGTTACAGGATGAGGGATGAGCTTTTGTTTGAGCCAACTCCCAGCAGTTAATCCCTCTCACATAGTCCTAATGAATTAGTGCTATACCAACCTCATCAGCTCAGCCAGGACTCATTAAACACAAGTCCTGGCCATCCAGATGCCAGCCTTAATACTATATGCAGAAATCCCTATGGGTGGCATGTGTGATATATCTGAAATCTATTGTAACATGAGTGGACAAGTCATGTTTTCAGTGAAAGGGCCCTAATTAGCACGGCCATTATGAAAACATACTGAAGCAAGGATTATATGAAGATTCAGACATTTCGAGAGGTCACACAAGCCTTTCCCCGTGCATGGTTCCATTGCTAATGATGCTCCCATCACATGTGTGACGTGGTTATTTGAACCCACCCTTAACTCCCGACCAAAAATGAAAATCATGTTGAGGGTAGCTCTACACTGCAAATTAATCGGTCATAACCTGGTCACTGTCCCTTGTGTCTGCAGGGTGAAGGAGCTGACTGTAGACCCCAACCAGGTGATGGAAGGGAGTCGACCCAACATTAACACCGTCAATCAGCTGGAGCTATTTGACGAGGATTGGCTGAGCAGCTCGCCGCAGAGAGATGACCTCAAACTGCTCTGTGAGCAGTATGTAAGTACAAAGTGTCTGTTCTCATCAATGGAGAATGAGATAAAGTTGACCCAAATGTGTCTTTGAGCTATTGGGTGGCGTCACGAATAGTCCGTCAGCTGAACTCCCGAGTTCAAGTGATGCCACACATCCCTTTTGAGCTTTGTAAACAAGCAGCAGAATCTTTAAGTCAACTCTAATGCTCACTGGAGGCCAGTGCACTGATCTCAGAACAGGTTTGTTTTGGCTGCAGCATTCTGAGGTGGCTGCAGCTGCCTCTTGATGATGCTGATTAATTCCTTTCTCTGTCCCTTCATAAAATCTATTTCCCTTCCTAGGAGGAGGAAGTGTCTCCTCAGCTCTTCACCTTCCACGAGGCGGTGTCTCAGATGGTGGAGATGGAGGAGCAGGTCCTGGAGGATCACCGCGCTGTTTTCCAGGTCAGAACACTGATGACCGCACACTCACTCTCTCCTATCAAATACATGGAGAGACATATGCACCATACAAACGCATAGAGGTTCTAACTTCGATGTAACCATGAAACGTGAAACTTTCTGAACAAGCGTTCAAGGCCATAATCATGTTATTTATGTATTTTACATGTGCTACACTGAGTAGTTTTAATCAAGTAATCTGATTGGTCAAAGATGTGTTTAAACTGTGCTGATGGTTGGTGCTTTGTTGATCGCTATGGCAAGTCTTGTGGAACTAGTTGGCGATCTTCTTGGCTTTCTCCTATGTCTGATTCTTATGTCTACTACTTTGAAGAAAATGTATCAGTCAGGATACATGCGTTGGTAACCGATGTGGTGTGAACGCCATAATACATAAATAAATGCATAAAACAATTTAAGATATATGCTTGTGTGTGTCTTCTCTGAGCAGGAGTCTATCCGGTGGCTGGAGGATGAGAAGGTGCTGTTGGAGATGACGGAGGAGGTGGATTATGACGTGGACACATACGCCACTCAGCTGGAGCAGATCCTAGACCAGAAGATAGACATCTTCATCGAGCTCCGAGGTATGACTGAAACACACACCTTAGCAAATTGTTGACATTCACTGAGTGTGCTGACTCTACCTCCTGCTCAAACTTCTGGGACAAAACAGTTACGAACAATAAAGAAACTTAAACTCCATCTGTGCTTTATCCCCATGTTACAAAGATAGTACAATATTACAGGTGAATCTTTTATCAATCTTTCAGTAGATAATTGAGCACTTACTTGGGTCATTGTAAGAACTGTATTCAAACCACCATAGACTAGCCATTCCAAACCCTATCAAATACAGCTCACTTTTAAAGTAATTTATTTAATTGCATAGCACTGAAATAAAATGTCTTCTCCTCTCCATCCTTCCTTCTACAGATAAAGTGAAGTCGTTCCGCTCTTCACTCCAGGAGGAGGAGCAAGCTAGTAAGCAGATCAATCCCAAGAGGCCACGTGCCCTTTAGAGACTGATGTGGCACATACAGAAGCATAACCACTAGATGTTTGGAATAACTTGGGCTGTCACTAGCAGCTGTGAAAACACAATGAAAAGGACTGTCCGATATACAAGCAGGCTCAAGGAATTGTGTTAGTTGTAATCTCTCTTAATCTGTTCATTCACTCTGGTCTTGTTAGAAAATATGAGGGACCTTTTTTTCCCCACCCGGTTTTATTTAATTGTATACTTGTTTGTACTTTATTTGAATGGAATACTTGTTGACCTGGTTTCAGAAGAGATCTTCATTGAACATGCTGTAAGGTTTACCACACCACCAGTATTTCATATCTGGTAGCTCTGGCTAACATGTCTGCATGGGCGCTCTGTGATGGCGTATGTATGCCACCATCCTCCATTGTTATGCTTTTGCCCTCACTCAGTTGGCACTGTTCAGTAAAATCATGTCTCTTCTATTCTTTCTCCCCTCAATTTCTGCCAGTTTGGCAGAAGCCTTGAACCAAGTTGTACTCCTTGCTTTGTGTTTGGTTTCTTTCCTTGTGTCCCTGAGACAGGTTTCCAAACTTTAAAACAAGAGTTTGGAAATGTGCGTTTGATCGATTATTTCTCTGTTATAATGCTAATTGGCATTGTATTTTATATAGTTGGAAAGCCTGTTTATTTACCTTTTACGATGATGCCCAACTTGTAAGGATCATGCATTTGTGGGATGAGCAGCACAGCCGATTATGTGGGTAGTGCCAAAGCAAAGCCACTAAAACGTACACGCCCAAGCTGATCCCACAAGTTTTCAATTGGGTTGAGGTCTACTCATGACAGGCCATTCCATTCTCTGTACTCCCACATGCTGGAGGTAGTCTGTGATAACCCTGGCTCTGTGGGGGCGAGCGTTGTCATCTTGGAGGATGGAGTTAGGTCCCAGATTGTGGAGATATGGGGTTGCCAATGGCATGCACCTGGAGCTCAAAATGAGTCAATACCAACAGGAGTACTGTTTAGCATTGGCAAAGAGTTTTAGCAAATTGTGCTTGGCCGCTACCCACATGAGCTGTGCTGCTTATCCCACAAATGCATGATCCTTACAAGTTGGTTGTAAAAGGTAAATAAACAGTGTAACAATGTAAATTAGCATAAGAGAAATAATCGACCAAACACAAATTTCCAAACTTTTTTTTGCCAGTTTATACTTTTATGTAGTTTGCTTCAATTTGTGCCATGTCATTTTGTGTGGCAACCCTCTTAAAAAAAACATACTATAAAATAATTTCCACCTCCATTTAACTTTATTGTAAACATTTAAGTAGAAACAAAATAGCTATTGACAAATGTATAGTGTGGTTATGTTGTTCAGTGTTTGCACCGGATGTACTGCTGGATGAAGTAAAGATTAACGTGTTTCATTTAAATGTTTCTCTCACTGAGTAATCGGACTGCATGCGACTGATTTGTCTGTTTGAGCAGCCAATTTTTAGCCTGTTGTCTCCAAAGCTGAACAGAATAATTTGTGTTGACCCAGCGACCCGAGTTTAGTCTGCAACATCATCTAGACGAGATCCAGTGGTGGTAGGAGAGAGCAGTTTGACCTAGAAACAGCTTTGACAATGGAAAGATAAAGGCTTGTGCTTGTTGTCTGTTTGCCCGTCCTCTTAAGATCAACTGGTTAATTCTAAATTGGTTTTGAACATTGACTGCATATCCTTCACTACCTTTATTACATGTTTTTTCCAGGTGAAGGTGATATGATTCTTAATACACCTACAGTATAAATTCAAGCAATTGGAAACATCATCCAATACCAGACATTTTCAATGAGTTCTCACAAAATTATTGATAATCCCTCAACAACCAAGAGGTCTTACATAGCTTCTATCTGCCATGTCCAAAGTGAAGACACGTGGAAGGTTACATTGCATCCATACTTCTGATAAAAGTTCATGTAGCCCGCTTAAAATCTCAATATGAGATCTTTGTACGCATCACCCTTCCTTAAATACTGTGCTTTGTACATTTCAGATGTAATTCTTCCAATCAAGGCACTGAGAAATGAGTCCACAGGAGGAAGGGGAAAGCAAGTGAAGCAACATATTACTTTCCAGTCATCCGCACAATAACGGCTCCTCCCCTCGCATGAGGACAGGACTCCGGTCAGGACGCCATATGAGTCAGGAAGCTGTCCTATCACGTTGCCTCTGCCATTTAAGAAAAATGGATCCCAGCAGAGTTGAATGCGTGGAGCAGTCTGTGGATGAAGAAACCCTCAGATTAAACAAATATTTGATTAGTTACCTGACCAGTATACACTGGGACACTTAAGTATTTGGCTTACAAGGGTGGGAGGAGCAATAAAAGATCATTAACAATTGGTAGTCTTTCATACTTACACCATGAAGTCATCAATGTCCATGGACCTAGCTCTCTTCTCACTGAAATCCACCTTCTGCAGAATGCTCTCAATCTTCTTGGTGATGCTGAAGTCAGCTGGGATTTCCTGTCGGACAGAACACAATACTTTACAAACCAACTGGCCAATGAGTGATCCTGAAAGTGACAGGTTGCAGTCTCAAAACTGCTCACTTGCTGACATAGTGGCGTGACAGTGAGCAAAAACACCAATGAATTAAAGATGGTTGTACAACACCAGGATGTTAACTTGCCTCATTGTGTACAGAGCAGTGAATTTTGTAGTTCCTTTCCAACAGCTGCTCGACCGCAGTAGACCTGGAAATTCAAAAGCAACAAGTTATTTCCCTTTTCCCACGCTCTCCATTGAGGAGGACAGACTGGGTTTAAGATGGCAGTCATTGCGGCAGACAGGTGCTTACTTGAACGCTGCGTTGAGTGTTTTGTTTTTCCTCACAAAGGCAATTCTGACCAGGCCGTCCCATTCCTGTTGGAAGAAAATACAAACAAAACAATGTTCAAACAGAATAAATACAGTTAAGCATCTCCTTTCACCGCCTACATTGTCCTGCAAACACGACTCATTTCCCATTTGAGGAATCAAACCTCACCTGGAACTTGATTGGAGGAGGAGGGTTTTTGGGTTCTATCCTGACAACGCTTGACTCCACTTTAGGAGGAGGACGGAAATTATTCTTCCCTACCTGAGCAGGGGAGAAGATTGTCACAGAGACGCACAGTAGTCACATCACAATTTACCCTCAGCAAAACAGAACTATGGAAGTGCTTCGTCGCGCGGGGTTGCTGCTAGTGCAACAGCAGATACCGCACGCTGACCTTCATCAGATGGTCCACACGGGCCAGTAGTTGTGTGTTGATGGACAGTCTGCAGTACATCTTGTCTCCGGGTTTGGCTACCAACCGCATGGCGAACTCCCTCTGGAACATCAACACGGCACACCTGAATGAAAGTAAGACACATAATGCTGCAGAACAGGCGCAAACGGCACGATGTGGACAAGAGAACAACTTAATTGAAACTGCTCAGTGGGCCTCAGTTTATTTCTTACCGGAAGAAAGGTCGATGTAACAGTAGCTTGAAGACAAATGGCGATGAAATCTGAACAATTAAGCAAAGTAGTTTAGGATATATGTACTATACATCCAATGGACTCAATGCTGTGCAGCGTCCAGGAGATGCATCTTTACCTGGTAAGGTAGATTAGCCACACAGATGTCAAAGAAAGGCAGATCTGTTTTTAGTACATCTCCTACCAATACCTCCAGCTTGGCCTGCATGGGTCTGTTGGAAGACAAATATCAGCACATCACAACACATTTCTATCTCTTATTTAAGCTGGGAAATGGACTGAAAAAACACATTTCTCCACAAGGATCATTCACGTTTCAACTTGTAAAAAAACAAAACTAAGCCACTCACGTGCACTGTACTCTTTTCTGAAGTTCAGCCACCAATCTGCAGTCCAACTCGCAGGCCACCACCTAAAGAAACAGCCATTACTGTTAGAAATACATTTGTGTATCACTGTTTTAAACACACAAAATGCATGGACAGTAATTGGGCTCAAAATAACAGATGAATCTATATGGAAACAGTTGTATTTGGGCATATAGCTAAAGGGCAAAAGTGGTTTCATATAAACATCATCTCGGTGGGACTTTGGGGTGTAGGGTGACCTCCATGAAGCACAACGTACAGGGCATGGCTCACTGAAGGGCTCCAAGCTAAAACACTTGCACAGTACATGCGCAAATACCCGGGGTGCGGCGCACTTTCCGTTAGAGCCTCAAGCTCGGCCTGCGTTTGAGGCAGACGTACAATCATTACTCATACAGAAGCACCCAGTCCAAAGTGGGCTTAATTAGACCGAGGCAGAGGCGTGGCTTCAGAGGAAAGGGTCCCGATGCGCTCACCTTCTTCACTTTCTCCAGCAGTTTAACTGTCATGTTACCGGTACCAGGTCCCACCTCCAGAACCACGTCTGTCGGCCTTAGGGCAGCCTGAAAGACACGCCGACCAAAGCTCCGTTCAGACTCAATCGGGATTTCGGAACAACTCTTGACAGCTGCAACCTGCACCAACAACTTACCTTCTCAATGATCCCATTGACAATCAGTGGATTCTTCAAGATGTGCTGGCCAATCCCAGTGTTGAACATGATACCTGCGACACAGACACGGACTTAGTTCGGCGTCCAACCAACACACGAAACACCGCTTCTTTCGATACTAAGTAACCGTTTAGAATTGGTTCGCGTGTTATTCCAACGCCCTCCCTCCTCCTCCCCCACAACACCGTGGGGGGCACCGACCCATTTGTCGAATTTGAGCGCTGCTTGGTGGGTCGCTAGTAGGCCGAATTGACCAGAAGTCCCCGATATAACGTTACCTCAACCCATATTCCACGAGATCTGCACGTTAGCCGATAAGCGTCGTCCCATTACATTACCAGGTGGCGTTGCCCTCGACACACCAAACAAACCTCCGCTGACATGACAGACATCGCCACCAGTCGGAACGCTCAAACGGTGTGACGCCGATGGACGCTAGTTTAAAACACTTATTTAAAGCACGTCACAGTGTTAGCGAAGTTAAAGCTAAACTAGCACAGCTGACAGACATGAACAAACCTTGGTTCTTCACTTCTTGGTGCTGCCTACTTTTCTTCTCCGCCTTGACCTTCGGCATTTTGACTTTGTATTACTCCGATTAAGGAACCAAACACCAAATGTTTCAACAATTAGACAATATATTCCTGCCAAGGCGACACGTGAGCGCAACCAAACCCTAATTCTTCTTCGGCGATTTAACGGGACGTGCAATGGGTCAAAACCCTCCCTCAGATACTCCATCGCCCTCTAGTGGCAGTTGAAAGGAAAGCTAGACTTCATCCACATGGCCTACAAAAAGTAATCACAGCCAGTTTTAATGGTTTTTATTAATTATTCATAATACATTCAGATAAATATGATATTTGTCAATTTCTTGTCTAGTCTGAGATTGGTAGTTCCTCCAACGTCATGGCAATGGCTCCAACTTTGGGATCATCCAGCCAATTCATTTTACAGGCTAAGAGGATGCCCTGAGGAAAAACACTGACATTAATACACCAGCTGCTAACGTACGTAACAATATACATTACTCATTCTCAAACACTGTTCAGACAGACATTGTATGTTCTGTAAGATTCATGTGCAATTTACCCGTAGGACGTTCTGTGTCAAAATAGCCATCTTCCTGTATTTCTCCAGGTTAGCCCGGCCTTTCTGGAGGGCAACTTTGTACTTCTCTATATCCGGGTGTTCTTTCTTGTACATCAACTCGTCCATCTCCTTCATTTTCTCATGTGTGAGCCGTTTCAGCTCTACAGAAAAGTTGATTAGTGACATGTTGAGTAATGGTAATAAGCCACCATCAGCCTGATGAGTTCTCTCCTCTCACTTTATGTTAAGGCTAACAAACACAGGCTATGAGATCAAATTGTTGACAGTGCCTTGTTTTCAGACAGATGAGCATCTCAACCAATTACATGTAAATACAATTCATTAAAAACAATACATGGCGCATGTTAAACTCAATCGCAACAAATCTCGCAATAATTTTTTAAAATCATAAACTATAGAATGGTGGTGACATACCAAGCCTCTTCTTCTGATTCTCTGTGATTTGATCTTCAAGATCTCTTGATTCCTGATGACAAAACAAGAGGGAATCAGGTATGGAACTAAATTCTATTTCAATTTGATAGAACATTTTCTTTTTTTAAATTCTCACATCTCAAGTTTGTTTTAATAAGCAGTCAACTTCACAAAGAGACATTAACTGCCATAGGAATATATGCCCCCTCCCCAAATCTCATCATCATCCTGGGCCAGCAGGAGTATTATACATTAATAATATAGTTATGAGCAAAAGATGAAGTTCTGACACTATTAAATATACATACACATTTGAAATAATGCAATATCAATGCAAAGAAACACTTAACCAATGTGCACACAACAGGCAATGAGGCTGCTTACTTGCTGAAGGCGTTTTATACGTGAACAAAGGGCCATGCAGCGATCACTCACTACTTTCATTGCGCTGTAAAACAAAAAACGTGTCATTATTGCAGTATTTAGATTGTGGTATTACTGTTGAGATGTCTTTGGAAACTTGTGGCATCTAACTAGGTTAATGATTTCACACCAGTGATAATAACCCATTTCAAAACTATGTTAAAAATGTATATATATTTTTTACATAAACATATGTATGACAGTTGTTTCAATCTATTGTGAGTTGACTTACTCAGACTCAGAATCATTCCGTTTCAGCTTTTCTGCGACAGCGTGCCACATCTGCATTCTGAAAGGTGCAAGTCAAAACACTGATGTGACTAACCAAATCAGTGTTCAATGCCTCTATATTGAAGGTTAGAAAGCTCAAGCTAATTATTACAGAAACTCCAGCACTCGTTAAAGACAACAAATCCCTCGGTTTGATATCTACCTGTGCAATGTCATCGTCTTGTTAAAATGAAGAGTCTTTGCTTCCTCCAACTCACTAACATAATCAGGTCTGTGAGATATTAAAGGTAGGTAAAGTAAATAGGAAATTAACTGGAAATATGTTTTATTTACATTTTAGAACATTGTTAGGCCAATTTTACACTCACAATTCTCTCTCGGCTTCAGAATTGCTGCATGTTCTTTTGCTTTTTCCTGTTGTAGGAAATTTGACCGTGATAATTAAGTTAATTGTATTTGTAGAAAATACAGTGTGGGGGAACGCATTAATACACATAATTATGTACCTGCACGGAGCTGTACTGCTATCTCGAAGCACTGGTTGGACATCTGCTCTTTTATTCTGAAAATGAAATTTAAATACACCATTTTACAAAAAAACAGCTAGTGTAGAGCCTGAATAATAAATGGGATAATACACGTCTGGGAAGAGAACCTCAGCATGTCTTTGGGTGAGGTGTCCTTCTGTCCACTGGAGCGCTCAGGAGCCGGATGATCATTCAGTGCCACAGCATCCACCATGTGGCCAAGGCTTCCCACGTCATCAGATGGGTCCATCTCCAAACACTGACGGCGCCTGGTGGGACAGAACAGCCCAGAACCAAAGCGCAAGGTTGCTTCACATCAACTGGGATTAGTCCAGGAGAAAAACCATTTGACCAATTTCGCGTTGTTTACCTTCAACGACTGAATTACAGTTCTTATGGAACTATTGCCTCGTCTCCACTGGGTCTTGGCTGGCCACTGTCTTTAGAGCCAGGATCAGCTGGCTGGCTGGATCAGAGCTGCCTCTGCCATGTTACAACCTAGGCAGAGCTGATCACAGGCTATGAGATCAATGCTAAAGCTCATGGTGCAGCGTTCTGCTCAAAATTTATGTATTAGATTGATATCTAATTAGCTAAATAAATACATAACAGTGAAGAACAACGGCAGTGCTCAAAGTAATGTTAAAGTTAATTCATACAAGCCAGAGTGAACACCGCCAATAGAAATACAGGAACCAATAAACTAGCCGTTTACACCCTATGACCTTGAGGGACTTGTAGGAGGTCCAAAGCAACATGAGAAATGGTTTGATTCTAGCAGTATTTTGAAATACTGCACATGAATCTACCTACAGCGTCCACACATATACACCTCTTCACTGGAATTATATGTAGCCACAATACATTATATCAGATGGTGGTCTAAGTTCACACATACTGTATATATTATGGGGTAGGAACCCCAGTAGTTCAGGCGAAATGATTCTACGTTAACTTTACATTTTTTAATGGTCAGCTTAAAGTTAGCTAAGTTAGTTAACGTTACACCCAAAACCTAAGAAAGCAGAACGAAACAACCGAACAAATAATTCTGTCACACAAACGAACAGGCTTGAGTTAAAATGTTTTAACTTACCTAGTTTAGTTCAATAAAATAGCAGCAGCGATACTCCTCCACATCTAACGTAGTGACTTGACGTTACGTAGGTAAACAATGACAGTGTTACACACTACCTGGCAAATTAAGAAAGAACGACTTGCAATACTTTTACAACAATGTCCTGTATTTCCTGTATCGGGCACAAACGAAACATTGTTTATTAAACAGGCACTGCAATTGGCCACTAAGACAATCCCTGTCGTTAAAATGCTTTCATTGGTTTAAATGTATGCCTTTCACATCAAAACCCCGCCAGGAAGTGACACCATAAAAGAAGCCAACACTAGCCGACAGTAACCCTACCATTAATGCAGCGCCCCCTTCAGGCCCACAGCAACAACAATTGAAATTAATTTGTTGTGGGAGACAAGGTAGGTCTTTGCGGTGCCGGCGTAATGTGCGTAGGGCGTGCAGCAAGAACTGTGATTGGTAGTGATGGGAGAAACGAGGCTTTCGGAACCAATTGCTTTAGTAAACGATTCACTGTTTCGAAACCCTGTACGCTGGTGACCTCTGCTGGTCAAACGGGAAGAACCTCCCCAAAAATGACTTGGAAGTTCATTGCATATATTTTCTTATAAGAGTAGTGTACAACATCTGAAATAAGAAAAACTGCATTTATGTAGAATATATAGGCCATGGGGAGGGTTTTACACAGCAGGTCGTTTAGCAGTATCAAATTAATATCTGTATCAAGAAATGGGGAACTGGAAGAACAATAACAATGAAACTGTCAATTGTCTGCCTATTCACTCAAGTGCTAAAACGGCATGTGAGAGGAATTGAAGGAGTGAAAAATAATATCTATATCTATATAACAATTTGGCAGTATAAACCAAAACATGTTGAAAAACTACAAACAATAAAAAAGTAAAACAATAAAAGTGATTGAGGACAAGATACTAT
Organism: Acanthochaenus luetkenii; assembly: GCA_900312575.1. Classification (NCBI taxonomy): domain Eukaryota; kingdom Metazoa; phylum Chordata; class Actinopteri; order Beryciformes; family Stephanoberycidae; genus Acanthochaenus; species Acanthochaenus luetkenii. The sequence goes on along the minus strand of OMOT01059705.1, from coordinate 10,994 downwards.
TTCTACAATATTCCATATTTATAAGGCCTTTCCTTTCTTATGGCCGCCTGTGAATGCCAGGTGCTGTAAGCTATTCCAACCTCTAGGCACTAGAGGGCGCTGTTCTATCTTCACTGTAGCTAGGGCGGTGATGACCGGCCCTTTGTCTGTGAGACAGCGTTGAGGGCATTAACACTTTTCAGGATTCATTTTCCTCCTCTTTCGTCTTATTCGTGATAAGAATCAGAAGAAGCGAAAGACCGGGTCAACGTCTCGTATTTCCGGTAATGCCGACATGCCCTGAACGCGCCATTCCCGTCGCTCGTCCCGTACGTCATCTCAGCGTGCCCGTGTTTACAGAGACGTGTCGCTGCGTGATGACAGCAGTACTCAGTTCACTGTAGAGGTTCTCTGAAGTTCTTTTCTTAATTTTTTTTGGGGGGGGGAAATGACAATGGACGTGACTTTTCTCGGGACCGGCTCCGCCTACCCGTCGCCTCACCGCGGCGCCTCGGCGCTCGTGCTGCGGACGGAGGGAGAGTGTTGGCTGTTCGACTGCGGAGAAGGAACCCAGACCCAGCTGATGAAGAGCCGGCTGAGGGCCGGTGAGTCAGACAAATACAACCAAGCCTGCTGGCTGGGA
>OMOT01059705.1:0-10352 GCA_900312575.1 Acanthochaenus luetkenii | reverse complement strand
CGTTTCTGGAAACGGTTGGTTGGCCGTGAACGTACTTGATGTAAAAAAACAAACATAGCACCCACATTCATCAATGTGTCTCTGGGCTCCTCTGTCCTAGGAGCAACTCGTCACACCCTGAGGAAAACCCTGTGATGGGCGTTGGTGTTGATATAGCAGCAGTTTTCAAATGTATGTCACCACGATTCCTTCACTCTGGAAGGTCGCAAGTAGCCATCTTAACGGAGTGTTACCATATTCTGTCATCCATCCAGGTCGAATCACCAAAGTGTTCATCTCCCACTTGCATGGGGACCACCTGTTTGGTCTGCCTGGTCTGCTGTGCACCGTGAGTCTGAACACCAGCCCCATGCAGAACCAGCAGAACCAGCAGAACCAGCCCTGCGTGGACATCTATGGGCCCCGGGGCCTCAGACACTTTCTCAGGGTGACTCTGGGCCTCACGGGGTCACAGCTTCTCTTCCCGTACGCAGGCAGGTCCACCAGATGCAGACTCACTTCTAATGTCCACACTGCAGACTACAGACTTCAACACACAAAACCAGCTAGCAATTGTTGCTATGCTGACATAGAAAAAAGCCGGTGTTGCACATTCAAACGTGCCAGTTGTCCCTTACAGCGTTCTCAGGGGAACACTGGGTGGAAATGGATGGTTGCACTTCCACTTTTGCGGCAGCCTGAGTGTGTGTTGTGTCATTGATGGTGCACATCAAAGCCATCATGCGTTTCCACATTCCCTAAAAGTCCTGCAAGGGAGTCAGTTGTCCATAGTGTGGATACTAGGATTTGAACATAGGTATTGCTTTTTACTAATTCTATTGGCTGGTTGTTATATATATATATATATATAGTTGCATGTTGTACAGTGCCATGTATGCTTCTTTTTTGGGAAATTGTCTTATACCATAACTTGGCTACAAAAAACTTGTCCTTTACTGACTAAAGACTTTCTCTACTCTTCTCTACTCTATTTGCTTTATTTTGCTCCAATATGATCAGTTCTGCAATGGTCTACCTTACTCCATTCTTGATTCTCCTTATTGTACTTTATTGTAATGTACACTTCCCTGCTCTACTCTACTCTGTGCTACTGTACTTCACTCCAGTACATGAGCTGGAGCCCACCTCTGACCAGAGTCCACCAGAGGGACAGCTCAGCCTTGAGGTATGTGATTGAGTTTGACGTTATTCATACTCACACCTTACCCAACACTACAGTACAATACAGCACAGTGTTAGTGACTGTATGGTTGGTTGATGTGGTACAGGACACTGCAACACGGTCAAGTGCATGTGCGGGAGTTAGGGCATTATCTGATACTTCCATTTGTTTGTTGTGTTTTTCCTTTCTGTAGATGACGGCAGAGTCGGGTCCTCTTCACCCCCAGGAGCGACCGGGGAGGACCATTTCCCTGGATGTCTCCAGTGACTGTTACCTCCTCTTTGAAGACAAGAGGTTTGTGGTCAAGGCCTTCAGGTTGTTCCACCGTGTCCCCTCCTTTGGCTTCTCCATTCAGGAGCAGGACTGGCCCGGGAGACTGAACAGTGAACTACTAAAGGAACTAGGTAAATCCACTTTTGGGGTATTTTTCCCCCCAGTTTTTTTTTGGACAGCAATGCTAAGAGAGAGAAACAAATATAACCACCCAAATTCAAACCTGTGCAGTCACAGTGCATGGGTGGTTCCCCAACTAAGTGCCCTTAGTCCAATGGTTCTCAATGGACAAGGTAAGCATAAAAGGTTTTATTAAGAAGATAGAACAACAAACAGAAGCTTTACCACCTATATATCTCTTATGCACTTTGCTGTTTTCATGTTTTTTACAAATGTATTGACTATATAAACGTAATGTAATTATATTTCAGAATAATTTGTATGCCCTGTATTTGTAGGCCAGAATACAGCGCTAACATGGCCAGGGTTAGGAGTGTGATTCCCACTGGAGTCACCCATGCTAAAAATGTATGCACTTGTGGCACTGTAAGGCACTTAAGATCAAAAGCATCCTCCAAATGGTAGTTGCGGACTACTTTGAACAGTCGAAGTTTGTGTCCCCTAGGCCTGAAACCAGGACCGCTTTACGGGCGCCTGAAAGCGGGGGAGTCTGTGACTCTAGAGAGCGGGCGTGTGGTGTCGTCCAGTGAGGTCCTGGAAGAACCCATTCCAGGGAGGAAAGTCTGCATTTTAGGGGACTGCAGCTCAGTCCTGGGGGAAGGGCTGTCGAAGGCGTGCGACCGAGCGGACATTTTGGTTCACGAGGCCACCCTGGGGGATGAGCACCAGGAGAAAGCAGTGGACCACGGGCACAGCACGCCGAAAATGGCGGCGGCAGTGGCCCGGGCTTGCTGCGTGCGGAGGCTGGTGCTGTACCACTTCAGTCAGAGGTACAAGCCTCACGCCCTGCAGAGAGACGGGGACGAGGACGACGTGGTGGAGCTCAAGAGACAGGCTGAAGACGCTCTGCAGGGCAGCGGAGTAGAAGTGACTCTGGCTGAGGACTTTCTCACTCTGCCCGTACCTCTCAGAAGGCCACAGTAATGCTCAACTACGTGGGTTTTATATTGTATTGGATCTGATTAACAAATGGAGTGAGTGACTGACTGACTGGACGAATTAAGATGTTTGTTTGCTCTGCCCTTACACAAAATGATCATTATAATCCAGCACCCACAGTATATTGTATTATCATATCCAGAGTTGGACTTGATTTGAGACTTATAATGCTAGTGCACTGTTTTGGATAAGAATCACACTTTTTGTCAAAAGGCTTTGTTCTGTTGAATACAACTTAGTTACATTTCCTACAATTAAGCCTATAATTATTTTACATCACATGCATATTTGCCAGTTGACTGCTGATGTAATTCTCTCAAAGTACAGTATGATTACCTTTATTTAGGAATGTCAGTGTCTCCTTGGCTCACACCGTTAAACCCAAGGAGCAAACGAAGGTTGGCAAATATGTCATATTTTTAATAGTCAGAAATAAGTAGCCTTTTCCCCCCTTGATTTTGCTGAATACTGTATCAAAATTAAAGTGAAAAACATTTGAAATGTGTAAACTTCTGATATACTCCAGCACAATGGATCATCTTTCCTAAGAGATAGAGGAATACTTTAATTCCAATATAATGTATTCACTAGAAAGTATCCCAACTAGAGAAATGTATGAAGAATCTAATCACAGGTTTCACTCTCACCACTATTGTCTCCCCATTTACAGTGTAAACAGTTACACAATTCAGCACTAATCATCTTCCCATTGGATCCCTGGGACAAAATCGTATCAAATCGGGGTCCGTGACATGAACATATTTGAGAGGAACCCCCAACAGATACAATAGTAATGAAATCATCACCATGATTCAACTAGTGTTTGTGTGTGCGATAATGAATAAACATGCAATGGTCTTAGAACCTTTTCCAGAGCTTTATTTCTGGATCTGTACACAAGGTATTAAAGTACAACAGAAAATACAAAATAATGTTTAACAAAAAGAAAAATGTTTATGTACAATTCTTATAAACAATAAAGATAGCTTTTTGAACATTTCTCATAATGAATGTTTTGATTGTCTATATTTCTGGATATACATTTTTAAGTTTTGTCGGTTTTTATTCACAAAGGTGTTTTCTTTTTCGTCAAAGGACTTGAGTTTTCTTTTAAAAGCACAACTTCTATAATTGTTTCCTTTTTAAACTTCAAAACACAATACAAAATATAAAATAAATTTGTTTAGTGCTTGCTTACACACACGTCTCATACCAGAGATATCAATAAAATATCACATTTTTGAGAGTTCACAGGGTGGTGAAAAACCTACTTCTACTACTTAGTTAATGGCCTTTACATTCTGACAGTTTTTCTCAGTCTTTGTACAAACCACAGGTGAAATAAATATCACTGCACTGCTAAAGCTAGAAGAGCTTGGAGGACCTACTGCATTATGCACATTGCATTTAGAGAAACTAGCTCTCCACATACTTACAGCAGCATCCATCCTTTACCATCGAGACAAACAATATACACAATGACGTGTAAAATATATATTTTTTCAGAGAAAAAGATGAGCGTCTTTTACACATGGCTGCAAGTTTTGAATTCAAAATGCAACATTGAGTACTATCAATACGTCTTAGGTAAAGCCGTTTTCAGTGGTGCACTTTTGAGAACAGCTACAACTGGCATGCGTGGTTCAGCTGTCCCCTGGTGTCTGGGTATGATGTCTTTCCAAAGAGAAAAACAAAAACCAAACACCAAAAGTCAATTGGTAAAATGCAAAAACAAAATGTCTGTACATATCTACAAATTATTGCCTTTTGACAAGGAATCAAATTAAAACCTTTGTATCAACACAGATTCACAAGTGTAAGAGGTCAGTTCATAGACTTTTTAAAGGCTATTTGCTAATTATTTACACAAAACGCAGAAGTGAATATCTCCTCTGATGCTGGGCTTGGAAACTGAATTACTAGATCAAACTGTTAAAACTAGTGATGGTTCATAGGCAACAATCCTCTTTGTACACACACAATTGTGAATTACTGGATCTATGGACATGACAAACATTCATAACAATGTACCCCTGAAACAAACTAAGTATTCATATCACAATGCATAGATAAATTAAGTAAACACTACTACTGCATCCAATCAACCGACAATGACCTGCCAAACATTTTACAATTCACAATTACATAATTCAGTCAAGAGAAAACAGTTCCATTCCTGCTACTAGATCCCAACTGGACATGAAATTGTCAACTAGATAACACAAGGCATTCTCTAGTCAGTACAGAGGTTAAACACAAATTCAGAGTGGCTTTAAATAAGGAAATAATACTGCTAGCAGGTTTATGTAAGCTTCCTAAGTGGTTTGAAAGTGGCGCTACAAAATTTAGAAGCATTTCCCAACATTTGTTTTACTACAACAAACATGACGTATACAGCTAAACTTGCCTAAGAATACCATGAGTGAAACCATGAGTTAAAGTATAATAAAAAAAATAAAAAGTCCCACAGCGAAAGTAAAACTATATGCAATAGTTATATAATTTATTGTGCCTGATTATGTCTATGCTTTTAACGGCTATTAACCCAACCAACATCTTGTGCAGTTCCAATATTGCTGTGACAATGGTTTGCTAGTCTGACTGATAGCCTACTCAACTGTAAAGAGGTGGCTCCTTGTTATGTTACTCTACACACACATCCTTGATCACTTGCTTCAAAGTGTATGCGGGACTATAATTTGGGATTGACTACACAAAATGAAAAATAAGACATTACAAACATTCACATGTTCCAGTTTGACCACTTTGAATTGTTGAAAAACTGTAAACAAGTGGACTAACTACTAAAAGGCTTCCACAGGAGAACAAAAAGAAAACAATAAAAACTGAAATGCTCCTCGCTACAATGCTTCCTGGTCTCCATGCTGAGTGTTGCTTTTCATACAGTAAGTACCCAGGTTTATCTTGGGACAAATGTAAACTATTTGCCCCAGCCTGGTAACTGCAAAGTACCTGTACACCAAACACTGATTAAAAAAGTACCACTTCAAACAACAAAGATAAGCAACTAAATACTAACAATAGAGGCAGAAAACTAAGCTGGTTTTTGGCAGCTGAAAAGAATGTCAGGATAACATAATTGAAGATGTTGTGAGAGAAGGAGGAAGATACACAACTCTCCGACTGCAGCCACTGGGCCCCACTGTACATGGACGTTACACATCTCAAAGACCGCAAAAAATAATAAAATAAATGGCTATATACTCTTGAGAAATCAAGATTTTAGTTCTATATGGTAGACATCACTGATGTCATATTACACAAAAAAGAAAAAAAGTATATTCATATACACATATATATATATATATATACTATAATTTAAACAAATTGGATTTTCCAGTGAGGTGAGTCTGTACAAGCAGGATAGGGGGTTTCAAAAGGGAAGAACAAGGGAAAGAGATGAGGAAGATCACTCTGACTGAAGTGCTGCTGTGTGCTGTGTGTGGTGCCGTGCGTGTGCTCCCAGAAACCCATTGGGTTCACCACTGCCAGCCAAGCTCCCAAAGTCTGTGACAGACACTGCCATTTTGGCGCCGGTGATTCGGTGGTGGTGTGTTGTTGTCCGTCGCCCTTCAAAGTCCACTCCAAGGTTACCCACAGAGACATCATTGATAAAGGAGTCAGGCAGCGCCATCTTGAGTCTCTTGGATGGGCGCTCGCAGTCTTTATTGACACATACTCCTCCTAGCTGGCCCAGGTCCGAGTGGTAGAAGCCGGCATCGAGCATGTTGAGACAGTCAGGGTCTGCTCCGTTTGAAGGGAACCCCAAGGACTCTTCGTGATTCAGGGACCCACGGTGTAGACTCTCCAGAGGGGGAAAGCTGTAGGAGTCCAGGCAACTGACCTCCGCAGGGCTGCACACTGTGGCTACACTGTTACTCAAAGCTGCAGGGAGATGGGAGGCAGAAATTAACATTGGGTACCTGGGGCACATTCAGGAATTCTGGGCTCTCCAACGGAATACGACTCTGGACAATATACACACCTGTGAGGTCGCTGGCGGTGATGGAGTTGAGCAGGCTGAGCTGCTGGTCTGTGGTAGGCTCCATCCTCCCCCCTCCACCTCCTCCTGAGCACACAGAGGAAGAACTGTCCACTGCCAGTCCCTCGGCTTCATCCACCAGCCTGTCCATCAGGTCACTGGATTCAAAACAAAACAAGTTTTTCTTTTGTTCTTTATTTTAGACCTGGTTACATAAAAAGATAAACAAAAGCACACATAGCAACGCAAATAGATGTGTCACTTTCTGTCACTCACGTTACACCAGGATAGCTACTGTGCTTCTTCTTCCCAAACCGATTCTGCTGAACAAAGAAGTCAAAGCGCTCTGACTTTTTCCACATGTAGTAAAACGCCACACATTCTGCTACTGTTCGTGTTGTGACCTGAGGGGGGAAAAGGGTGGTGAGAAATCATTCTCTTCTTGTGAAACCCAGCTTCATGTAAAATTAGAGGTCTGCAACAAGGCCGGGCCCGACGGGGCCCAAGGCTATTGACAGATTGGGGCTGATTTTGGAACCGATTTTGACTGCACTATTTAGGGCTCGGGTCTTAGACTAAATAGGCCTATTAATAAAAACGACTAAGTTAACAAAATCAATACAAATAAAACTATACCAAACGTTTCACAATACAGCCTGTAAATCTCACTCGTGGGTGACACGGTGGCTCAGTGGTTAGCACTGTCGCCTCACAGCAAGGTCATGGGTTCAAATCTCGCCTGGCCCTTTCTGTGTGGAGTTTGCATGTTCTCCCCGTGTTCGCGTGGGTTTCCTCCAGGTGCTCCGGTTTCCTCCCACAGTTCAAAGACATGCAAATATATGTGTTTGTAGTATATGTGGTGATGTACTATGTATATGATGCATGCAATGTAAAGCCCTTTGAGACATGCTTGTATAAAAGGGCTATATAAATAAAACATGATTGATTGATTGAAGACAGGAGGACTGCGCTGAAACCTTTGTCACTGAATGCGGATAGATGATCAGGTTAAGGATAAGAAAAGACTATTTTTGCAATGATTTTGGACATTAGACCCTATTCGCAGACTGTCTACCATGAAACTGACACATAGAGACCATAATTTCACTGATCACTGTTCAGTCTTGAGTTCACTACAGATTTCCTGCAGGCTCTCACTGGGCTACAATAGAAGTCAATTGGGCAATCGTAAACGCTTTGGAAAAACTACGGCAAATGTGGGTTACTTGTTTGATTATTCATGTTTATCACACAAAGTGGTAAGACCACCTGTTTTATTACGCTATTTACATTTGTTAATAAAAACCTATGCGTTTGTCAATAAGTAAATAAAAACTGAAATGTATTTCTCTCTATCAATAGCTAGAACTGACAGTAATACAATGTCATGCTTTGGAAGTGTTTTGTGGTGTTGATTTCACATTTGAATTGGTTCAAACACATTGTTAGGCGTTTATATTGCTGGGGACACCCCCCTCTTTTTTCCACACGCACAATATAACGGTATGACGTAAGCATCAGACACAGTTCAGACTAGGGCCAAAAATGTAGGCCCGTGCAGACCTGTATATACCTTTTCATGTACAGTTGTACGCAAACGTTTTTGACACACAATTCCACACTATACTAATATTTTCTGAGATCGAATCCACCCCACATCCTGAAATCCATGTTATCAGCTTTTGTTGGCTAAAAAGTCAGAATAACTACAATTTTGAATGGCATATAATGTTGAAAACCTATAGCTACAACCTGAATATGACATCTGAGCAGCATGAGATATGAAATAGTTATCAAATATTTGTCAGTGACACAATCTAGAGCTAATGAAACAAGGTGCCCAAACTTCCACACCATATTCTTCATTTATTAGAATTTTCTAATTTCACATAATTATATAGAACTTATCACTTTAGTGTAATAGTTGTATTGGTCTTAAGACAATACATTTCACATTTTTATTAATTAAAAAACAAAAAACATTTTGTGGCCAAACAAATTGTGCAAAAACTCAAGGGGTGCCCAAGCTTTTGCATACAACTAACTATGTGTAAGTGTGCACCTCATCAAGTCACAAAACAAGACTCACCTTGTGTTTCTGTATGAGGTGAAAATTCTTGCCATACATCTGTAGTGCATGTTCAAAGTTCTTGCATTCCTCTTCTGACCATGGAGGTGATTCTGCTGAAATTAAATGTAATGAAAACAATTTAGAACTGCCTCAGATGGCACAAAGACAAGTTTCATGAGATGGACTTGAGAAATCCATCAACCATGCCACTCTCCAGCTCCTGCACAACACTATTGGAATGTCTGGTTCCTACCTCTCTGGTAGAAGAACACAGACTACCATCGCACTGTAAGCATCGATGCAAAATTCTGACATTTTTGACTCATATCCAATATCAGTTTGAATGGACATCCATCCTGAAATGATCTGCATGCACAAATGAACACAAACTAAAAGACGTCATGATAGTCTGTCATGGAAGCCACCGTAATTCCAGTCCATGCTCTAATGCTAAGGAATTTTCTGTAGAGGCCGGATGAGACTTCATCAGCTGATGAAGGTATTGCTGCCACTTCTGTACTGATTGTGTAGGTGCAGGAGAGGAGCCAGTAGTGGTGGGTCCAAGATATGGGGAGATTCACAGAGACAGTACTTTCAGAACTCGCTGCAAAACACAAGACTGAGGAGACCAATCTCCACCAGACAGCAAGTAAGAGTTGGGTTATATTGGCTTGCAACAGGGGCGGGTTATCGCATATTGACATAAAAACCAGATTCATTCTGATCCGACAGCGGTCATGGCTGTGGATCAGATTTAGGGCCACATATGAAAGTGGTCCAAATTAGAACTGAAAAGATTCCATGTTTTTTTCCTGTTCACACTGCACTCAAAACATCAGATCTGTGTCACATAATTGTGTGAGCAGTGTGAACAAAGCCTATGTTTCACTTTGAGGCTACAGATCCAGAGCACACGTTGCCACCAGAGGGTTCCCACAAGGATCAGTCTTCGGCCCCATCCTCTTCATTCTGTACATGCTCCCCATTAGCCATGTCATCAGGAAGCATGGGATTTCATGGCATTGCTATGCCAATGACACTCCGCTGCTACATAAAAACTGCCCTATGTCCCTCTGCTTCCTCTTCAAATTAGCCTTGGGCTGATAAGGGCAAGGACATGCTCATCTTCCAGCTCAACAGCAACAAAACTGAAGCCATCTTAGTTGCCACCCCTCTCCAGGGCCAACACTGGCAGATAACCCATCTCACCTTTATTGGACAAACCAGTACCCCCTCCCTCCTCAACCAATCTGTGTTGTGAAGTGTTCTATATAAAACGCATTATTATTATATCTGTGTTTGAAAGACCGTTGAATAAAACCTATCAGTGCACATACATTAATAAGCACTGTATAAATAATAGGGGTGGGAATCGGTAGTGATGTCACGATTCGATTTCAGAATCGATTTTCGATTATTGACGATTATCGATGTGATTTTCAATGACTTATCTACCATTTGACTACAGTAACCCATTAAATACACCCCAAGCGCAAAATGATGGCACCATGATTAAAAAACACTGATGTACATAAAACATTTAAAGGCCTTCATGGCTTACCTAGCAGGGTCTGCTTCTGTTCCAGGGCATGACTCGTGGTGGTGCTGTGATGAAAGAAGCTAGTGGTGCGCCTGACACTACCGATCAGTCGGGCTACTGAGGGCAACTTCAAGGCTCGCTGGCAGGCGAGGTTGAGGGTGTGTGCGTAACACCTCAAATGTAG
>OMOT01059699.1:0-15758 GCA_900312575.1 Acanthochaenus luetkenii | reverse complement strand
TTCTTTCTCCCTGGCACTTCTTTCTCCCTGGCTCTTCTTTCTCACTGGCTCTTCTTTCTCCCTGGCCCTTCTTTTTCCCTGGCCCTTCTTTCTCCACAGCTCTTCTTTCTCCTTGGCCCTTCTTTTTCCCTGGCCCTTCTTTCTCCACAGCTCTTCTTTCTCCCTGGCCCTTCTTTCTCCCTGGCACTTTTTTCTCCTTGGCATTTCTTTCTCCCTGGCCCTTCTTTCTCCCTGGCACTTCTTTCTCCCTGGCTCTTCTTTCTCCCTGGCTCTTCTTTCTCCCTGGCCCTTCTTTTTCCCTGGCCCTTCTTTCTCCACAGCTCTTCTTTCTCACTGGCCCTTCTTTCTCCCTGGCACTTTTTTCTCCTTGGCACTTCTTTCTCCCTGGCACTTCTTTCTCCCTGGCCCTTCTTTCTCACTGGCTCTTCTTTCTCCCTGGCCCTTCTTTTTCCCTGGCCCTTCTTTCTCCACAGCTCTTCTTTCTCACTGGCCCTTCTTTCTCCCAGGCACTTTTTTCTCCTTGGCACTTCTTTCTCCCTGGCTCTTCTTTCTCCTTGGCCCTTCTTTCTCCTTGGCACTTCTTTCTCCCTGGCTCTTCTTTCTCCTTGGCCCTTCTTTCTCCCTGGCACTACTTTCTCCCCAGCCCTTCTTTCTCCCCAGCTCATGTTTTCTCCACAGCTCTTCTTTCTCCACAGCTCATCTTTTCTCCACAGCACTTCTTTCTCCACAGTGTGTGTCAGCATAATGGAGTTTTTCTTACCGCTCCCTACTGGTTGTAACATTTCACATACATGCTCTCTCTCTTTCTCTCTCCTTTTGTCATGTTCTCAAAAGAGAGTTCAGAAGAGGGCTTTCCTCACACCCCAACCCCCCATCAGTCCTCACCTGCAAACTCTGACAGACTGTCCGCGTCAAGCCAACTAGAATCCAGTCATCCACTGGACTACCTCTTCCTCTCACATTGTGAGACAGGAAGTGTAAGCATTAGTAGGTATGTACAATCTGTAAAAACCTTTGACACAAGATCAAATTGTAACAATCATTCTTTGTTTAACAAATGCAATATCTTTTCATCTTTGTAGATGTGACAGCTTTTTAAACTCTGAGAACTCTCTGGAACAGAAGTCATCAGACGATACTGTCAAGGACATTGTTCCCTCACCTCTTTGCACCAATTCCTCTTCATCCTCTTTTTGTCACACTGGCCTCCCTCTTTTCAACTATGGAACATTGACTAACCCCCCTTTCAGTGCTCCATGCACCCCGATGGCCTTACCATTGCCCTCTTCTTCTCCACTACCACGTCACTGTGCATCAAGTATCTTCCAGTTTGACAAACCTTATTGTTCTGCATCATTTGAGGCAACGGCTGAGAGACACACACCTCCTCCACTGCCACCTAAGCCTAATCACCTCTCAGAGCAGCTAAGTGATGAAGGAGCTCATAGGCCACGGGCAATGAGTACACAGCAACTCTCAGGCCACCCTGTACTAATCCCCAGGAGGATCTCTTTGTCAGGCCTGGACCATTTCAGAATAGGTATATCCTCAATAGAAGAGTATTTTCAGTGTGTACAGTACAAAAGATAGAAAGACATTGGGCTAAACAAATTGAAACATATATATGCACATTTAGAGTCCCATTGTAGTACCCCAAATAACTGTTGGTAAAAGTGATTTGGCAGCCTTTTAACTATTTTGACATCAAGTCGATTGTGATGGTTGACAGAGTAAACTAAGGTAATTTTCCAATAATACATATTTTGTTTTTAGGAGATGTTGAGACAAGCTCAATGAGGAACAAGAGGCAGAGTCTTAATTCGGTGAGAGGGCATCAATGGCTAAAATAGGCATTTTCAACAACAAAAAAACATCACATTTCTCACAAGCCTTTTAAAAACTCTAGTGATCTTTCCAAATAAAATCATCATGTTGAACTGTACTACACTGATAGTATTGATACATTTGTCTGATCGTGTGATGCACTGTTTTTCAGCAGCCTTGTTTAAATTCCACTCAAATTCCAAACTACCAGGAAGACTCTTATGTCCCCATGGCTTCCCCATCTGTCTCTGTTACTGGCGATGCATCTGACGGTTACATACCCATGAGCCCTAGAACCATCAGTTTCCTTAATTCAAACTGCACAGCTGAGTCCCCTATGACTCTCAGTACAGTTATGTGTCAACCTGGAGATCTGGCACCGCCTCCAATCAACCGGCATCTCAAGCCTCTCAGGAAAGGTGAGATTTCAACATTTCTAAATGTGTGGCATGCTGTGGTACACCAAGGTATTATTTGTACTAGCCCATTTTTGGCTGGGGTCCTTATTGAACTTATAACAGGATTAAGAAATCTAAACAATTAAGCATCTAAAAAAATCTTACTGTTATTCTGTTATTAGTCTTATTCTCTATGAGTGACAGAGCAAAGGAAATTATCATTTAGAAGCAGAGCTTACTCTTACATTCACCAGTTCACTGCTGGGGAATATTCAATTCTAGTTTGACTTGACCTTAGTACTGCGTTCTTAATTGATCCTTATAGATATTTTGAGAAACTGCTCTTATGGTTTACCTCATATATTTCAGGTGGGCAGATATCTCTCACCTTAAGTAGTTTGATATCATCCTCAGCAGCTGTGGAGTACCACAAGGTTCCATCCAAGGTCCTATTTTGATCTCCATCTATATGATGGGAGCATATAGAAGTGGGACATGGTCATATGAATTAATTGGCAAAACAGTCCTTTTCACTGTTATGCTGATGATATACAGCTCTAAAACCGAGTACAGGGTTAATGCAGGTCTATTATCTGATACAGACACATTTGTCAAAGCTGCAACAAAAACAAAACAATTTGATATAGGCATATTGTTGCTACATGTCTTTGCCTTTTATCGATTATGGTACATCGAAGCATAAGGAGGATCACTGCAAAGGTGTTTAACAATAGAGAGTTTAATGTCGCAAAATGTCCAATAAGTCCTTTTTGGAATGAGGTTTGAAGACTGGCCTATGAATTGCGCATTACAGCCAATCCAATAACTTTGTCTTTCCTTGGTTCATAGCCCGGCCCCCACCTCTTGACTTGAGAGACCTCTCTACAATCAGAGAATGTTCCACTCATCTTCCTTTGAGCAGAACAATGACTGAACCATGGTGAGAGAAAATAAATAGTATCAACATTTCTACATTGTTTGATCAACTTGATTAATATCTATTGTATTTGGCTAATATTCAGATTTCAGTTGATTCTTTGAATTATGATCAATTATGTAAATCATCAGTTGGCATAATGCATATTCTTTCCCATCTCAAAGATGGTATTCTGTCTGTTAGTTAGATATTAGTCATGTAGCTGATCATAGGTAAATAGTTGGTTGTTGATCTGAATAACATTATTCCTTTTTATGTTTGTGTTAATTCCAGCAATTCAGGGAACTGTTTACTTCTTGAAAGAAGACATGAGGATGGGGAAAATAAAGACGAAGAAGACACAAGCTGCAGTGCAACTGTAACATTTTCACAGTGATTGAAATCACAGTTTTTTCAAACAAAGCATATACTTTGTAATGAGTAAGACTAGAAGACAGCATCTCAATCATTCAACAGAAGCGCTCATGGCCCTTTCCGTGTATAAAGGTGACCTTTGACTGTGCCTTTTTTCAGAAAGCAAGAAGAATTGTGAAGTCAAAGCATCAATTAGTGTGCAATGGTGTTTCATCAAACACACTCAAATTAATACTGTACAATATGGTCTGACCTGGCTGGAGATGAGACAGATAAAAGATGGCTTTTGTTTTCTCTCCTTAGTTAGACACCTTGACAATCATTGTTACGTACTGTCTCCACCTTACACTCATTGTCTACCTTAATGTTGCCTTGATGGAAGGCTTTTTACTTGGGAACACAACCATTTAAGTTACTATATTTATAATATATCTCTGTATTTAAGCTTGTAGCAAGAGCATGTTGATTTGATATATATACATATACAGTATACATATGATAATTCCTGACAGCTTTTCTAATAGACAATAGGGTTTACTGTTGTACAAATATATTACTTTGTTTTCCCAAATCACGTATTTGTGATTTAATTAACAGTTTTTCTATTTTTCTCTTCATCACAGGAGTCAAAGCAACAGTCCTTTCTCACCTTTGGAGCAGTTCAGTCCTGGGCGAGGAGATCAAACGTTGACTACTTGTCACTGGATTTCAATTCTGCATCTCCTTCTCCTGTGCAGATGGTATGTTTTGACTGGGTAAATAATGGAGATGAACTGGCTAAATACTCAACAAAAGACAATATCCCCATATTCCTAAACATTTGGTAGTAGCTATCACTATTCCACTGGCTCAGATACAACACAGGCCTCAGCATACCAGTGGCTGCATTTTACAAATCAATTCTCCAGTGGTTCACCAGCAATTACATTGACTCAGTGGTGGTTCAGCGATGGACTACTGCTGATAGAATATCGACAAATTAACATTGTAGACAGCTTTGTGGCAGGCCATTCAATAAGATCATCAAATGTTATTTAATTTATACAACACATTTCATGCACAAAAAGTAGTAGTCTGTGGCTGAAACTTGGAGACAAAATAAAACATTTGAGTCGTCCTTTTTAACGCATATCTGTTTTTTAATATCTCCAAAGAGGAAGGCATTACATTAGAACTCGGGTGTGACCAGCTGCTTTTTGCTGCACAGAATGCTATCAAGACTTCCTTCAAGGTTTTCAATTGTGTGCATTTGGACTAAAGATGGAAGAAAATACAAATGAAGAACAGCTACATCTTAAGGCCAGGCTATACCAATGTAATGCTTGCTCAGTTCCAAGAATCAGAGCACTAGTTTGACAGGAGATTATTCAAACATGTGGAGAATTTAACCACATCTTCAGTACACTTAACTTTCTCCCAATGTCTAGCAGAAGCCCTTTCTGTCTGATGAGCACAGAGTGGATTATGTGAAAGTGGATGAGAAGAAGACTCAGGCCCTGCAAAACACCAAGATGGAGTGGACAGATGTTCGGCAGAAAAAAACTTAAAGGAAAGAGAAAATACAATTCAGCTTGTTTGTTTGACAGAATTTTTTCCCCCGTTTGTGTGATTTACCGGTATTCTTCCATATGAAATTATAAAAATTATTATTTATTTCCATGACTGTTATATCACTGACATACCAGGACAATGCTGGATAAACAAAATGTGAAAGACTTTGATAAAAGCACTCTGCCAAGGATAAGGTCTCTTTGCAACCATTATTGAATATAGTTTATAGTATACTTTTGTAATCCTACTGGAGAATTGATAATTTTGCCTCTCTACAATGGCTTCTGGACAGATGAATCCCTAAGTATTTAACACGTTTTTTGACAGGTATCCCATATATCTCTTTGATTGTTGTATAAAAGAGACGAGAGGAGATGTCACATTTTGCAATGTTTAGCATAAGACCAGAAGCTATGGAGAAAAAAGAGGGTAGTATCGTCAGCAAGTTGAGACATTTTAATTACCCTATTGAATATGGAAAGGCCTTTGAAAGTTCCATTGTTCAGAATATGAAGAGAGAATAATTATGTCACTGTTAAAAATAAAAACGGGTAAATTCCACAACCTTCCCAATAAATACCTCTACATAGGTTGAAACTCTTTGATGAATTATGATTCAGCAGTGCACAGCTGTTTATATCTTTGTAGAACACTGTAATTACATTAATAAAGTCATCACCGAAGCCAAACACCTTAAGAGAACGAAGAAGAAACGTGTGTCAAAGACTTAAAAATAACTGCCTCTGAATCTATAGCAGTAGAGTAATCAAGCAGGTCCAGAATGAGACGAATATTGCAGCTAGTGTGTCTCCCTCTCGTGAACCCTGTCTGGGTTCAATTGATAAGACTGTCTAGCCCTGGTTTCAGTCGTTTTGCATATACTAAATCTATCCTTTTGTAATCTGTGTTCAAAAGAGTAATTGGCCTCCAATGGTCAATTACAGAGGGGTCCTTATCAGGTTTGGGAATCCGTGTAATGAGTCCCTGTTTCATAGTTGGAGTCAATACACACTTTACTATTCAATCTTTCAGCATGTATACAAAATCGGCTTTTCCAAAATGTCCAAAAACTGCTGGTAAATCTCGATAGAAAGGCCACCACTAATATGACATCATGTAAATAATATAGTAAAGTGTGAAGGGGGGAAACGCACATGTTACGTCACTAAAATGCGCCTAACGTGGAGTCACTGGTGAAGGGAGATGGGCTTGGGAAAACTACCTGAGAAGGTCCAGTCGTGAGAGGAAGTGATCATCGGCACGACTCGATAGGAGCGGTTAAACGCTGGGTAGGTGTGTTTTTATGAACGTGTTGAGTGAAAATCATGCGTGGCTAGACTAGCCACGTTAATGAAATGATTGTTTAGTTCGTCAGCGTATCTTTACAACAGCGTTTTGCTGCGATGTGGTTTACCGTCTGCTAGCAACTGTCAAAAGTCACATCACAAGCCACACAGCTGTAGAACTCGCCCTGGTGTTAACAGTGTTAGCACGCAACTTAGTTAGCTTACGTTAGCTAGAAACAAATGAACCAGCATCGGGCCAAAGCCACCAATACAAGGGCCGAGTCGTCTTGCCAGCCGACTGCAGTAACGGTCGCTAGCTTTAGCAGAAACATTTCAACGTTCGGTAACTTCGCCTCCAGGCTGGCAAGTCGGCATCAGTCCCGTGCTGCTAGCTTTTGGCTGTGGTTGGTAAGTTTACGAGTCGGTTAGCCAACCAACCATCGTTTGGAGATGCTAATGTTAATCTATTTGGTGTTCGAAAACAAACGGCACTCCTTGAACTCAGGTTTGCGAGTTGTTCGACGGGACTTGGCTAGCTTCTGGAACTTTCGTCTGGGCCCACATTTAAACTCGAATGTGGGTTCTTTTCGGCCCTCCTTCCACTGTTCTTTATTGTGGCAGACGGCATTGCAGAATGGGATGGTGTCCTGTTCGTCTAATTGTAACATCAAACCCCCCTCGCGTGTTGCTCTATTAGCTATGTTTTCACGGTGGAAGCTAGATGATCTTAACATCTTTTGCTTTTGACTAAAACTGAGCCACTTGGCTATTGTTTTTTCATACAAGCTGACAAAGCAAGCGTGTTGATCTACAAACGTCAATCATTGTCATAACCCAAATGCAATGTATAGTTTTTCTATCTAATTGGCATCCAGTTTATTTCAGAATTCATTAAAATATCGTATTTATTCTTCTTAAAGCACCAAGTGGCTTGAGTCCGGGAGCTTTTTACTCCTGGTGCAAAGAATATGAAGCTCTTCTACTGTCTTACAGTAGATGCACAGACTGCGGTTACTTGTAGAGGAGAAACTCTCCTCAAAAGTGCACCCTGTGTTTTTCCACATAGTAGTACTGGGCCAGGTTGCGAAACACTGCTGGCCAATTAGTAGTCCAACCTGGGTTCTAAAGATTCTGGAGACACTGGCGTTGAGCCAGACAGCCTACACCGTGGCCATTGGAGACAAGGTAATAGTGCTGAGTGATTTCTGTTTTTTGAGTTGAGTTTGGATTTGGTTATTGAAAATAATTGGTTTTTGGTTTTGATTATTTTACTCTGTGCCTGAGTTTATTTAAAAAAAGATACATAATCGGTATCAGGAGAAGATCGAAATGCCTCGTAGCTCTTTTCATATGATGCTGCCCTTCTTCCCTGTCTGCTGCTCCTTCTTCCCTGTCGGCTGCTCCCTCCTGCTCCTCAGCCGTCACCTTTTCCTGACACTGAATAATACAGTGACATAAAAGACAACAATGAGTGACAGCCCATTACTGTTAATCATGTTATCCTCATTTATTCTATATGTAGTAGCCAACATCAAAATATACTATGATGTATGATTGCAGCCTCTTTCTGATAATAGATTTAACGGAATTCTTTAGCTACCTTGTAACAAAATTACCTCATATTGTAGTTATTTTACCTGCCAAAAAGAATGGAACCTCTGAAAGTTGGTTGATACTAGCCTACTGTGTGGACTTAACCATTCCACAAAGTGCTGCATTTTGAGTTTTATGCCAGCAGCACTTAACATAACATGTGCACCTGAAAGAGCAGAGGGGAGGTCTGCCTGGGGCTTTCCAATCAATCTACTTCAGCAGACTGAAAAACTTGTTGCATACTCATGGTTGTATTACTTTGATTGATGGTCAAGTCCACCTGCAATCAAGTGGAGGTCAGACTGTACAGCTATGGGGAGTGCACATGGTGAAGATGTTTTGATGAAGCAGATCCTCAGTAAATGCAACACTTACTCAACTGTATTCTCTGTACTGTATTGTTCATGATACAGCTCATATGATGGACTGGTTATTTGCCAAAGTGATTGGTAGACATGACTGACAGCTGAAATGTACTAGCACATGGCTGGTGTTACATTTTAATAGATCTTTGTCTCAACTTTCTCAATATAGGCCTCATAGCAGATGGAGGACAACTTCATTGCAGTCATCCCATCAGCTGATCGTGAATACTCAGCCATCATGCCTTCTGTTGGGCTCATCCTTTTCTAGGTGTGGTAGCCATGGCTTCTCGCAAGGTAGAGGAGCTGGCAAGTGACACGAAGCACTCCGCTTCAGTCTGTGAGCAACTGTCCGTCTGTGGCCCTGACGAAACTGATGAAGATCTTCAGTTGGGCATGAATGCTACAGTGAAGCCCCAGACACCAGGGAGATTTCGGAGGACTGCCCTCAGGTTTTTTGGAGTTCGTAAAAGTATTTGCATTTTACCTGCTTTATTTGGAGGAAGGAGTAAAACTCAGAACAAGTTCTCTTCCAAAAAAGGAATCAGCAAAAGCAAAACACATGATGGACTTAGTAAGGCTAGTCATGATGACAATCTGGGAAGTGCGTATGCTTCAGCTGGAAGTGTTGAGTATCACAGCCAGGAGGACACTGCAGGAAATGTCCACAATAGCTCTCACAGTGAATGTAGTCATCCCATTGCTGATCAGAAATCTTTGTCCCTCCCCCGGCAAAAAAAGGGGTTGAGGAGTCTATTTAACAGCATTAAGCATCATAGAAACCATAGAAATGTTGGATTGGACAAAAATGAAATGATTGCAATGACCTCTCCTCTCTGTAAGAAAGAGGTGCCTGTTGTCCAGGACAACACTAACCAATATGTCACAGAGTGCCTGGGCAGTTTATCTGAACCTGATGTGCCTGATTTTGCAAATGTCACATGTGATATTTCTATTGCTCCTGAATGTATTGACATTGATGCAGCGGCATTGGAGAACAGTGTGGAGAAACAAGGAAGCCCAAAGACTCTTGATGATCAGATGGAGGGAATGAAAATGATGACAGTGGATTCCAGTGAACACGAAGAGAGTTCCAGAGCACACAGTGAGCCTTGTCTGGAACTTCAAATGATGCCCGAGCCTGTAGTGAAGAGCGAAATACCTATTGGCTTATCAGATCAGCTCAACCAGATTTTTGGAGATGTTGCATCATTGAAAAGCTTTGACTCACTCACTGGCTGTGGGGACATAATTGCAGACCAAGATGACGACAGTATCGCAGAGAGTACAGTCTCTGGAGAGAGGAATAGAAATGCGGGAAAAAGGGCTTCTTGTTACCTTACTTATCAGGGTGGAGGTGAAGAAATGGCTTCACCTGATGATTTAGATGGGGATAGTCTCCATGATTTCTGGGGAAATAAAGCTGCGGAGGAAATCTGCTTTACTTGCAACAAAGACCACACAGTCGACCTGTCAAGTTCTCACCATATGGGCTTATTGAACAGTAACAGTGCCCAGCAAGCCAGCGCCACCGACACTTCTCCTTCGATTGCTGATGTGTTGACTCCTCAAAGTGAGCATCAAGAATCGGTACCAAATAGTGATGAGGGCTACTATGATTCAAATACCCCAGGGCTAGATGAAGGACAGGAAAAGATTGACAGAATAAGGACGGACAGATTACCAAGAGATAGTTACAGCGGCGATGCCCTCTATGAACTTTTTGCACCTGATGAGAGTCTTATCAGTCCACAGTATGAAAACCAGTCAAAGCTGCCCAATTCTGAACCATGTCAGTATTTAAGTGAGTCAGTAGATCTGACAGGTTCTGCTTTTGTTCCCGAGGTGAATCGATCACAAATAGGTGCCGAACTATATAAGGTTCATCAAGGTTTTCTCTCTACAGAAATGCAAAGCATGTGCAATAAAGCCAAAGAGTTGGCACTGTTTACGATAGGTCTACACGATAAAGACTTGAATGAAAGCAGTCATTTGAATTCAAAACCACAAGTATCAGTTAACAAAAATAATATCAAACCGGAGGTATTTGATGAAAAGGGAAATATGCATGCCGCCTCGGAAAAACAAACAAAATCCATAATTGCTGACTGTGAGAAAAGACACGGCAACATATCATTTGTAAGTACATCTGACCGAGATTTTGAATTTTCTTCTGAAACATTTTGTGAACCACAAGATCAACACCTTGAGGAAAACAAACCCGTAGCTCTAACATACAGAAATATCAATTCTTGTTCTACAATTTCTAATGATTTGGATGATGGGCAAACAGTTTGTTTTTCACAAGCACTTGTGGACTACACAAAACACTCTCAGTTGCTGAGTAACTCGCACAACAATGTGGACAGTTTAGAGACTAATTCTTCCTTTGCCCAGCATATGCAGGCCTTACCCACCATTGTCACGTTTGATGTAGTGGATATGCATAATGAGGGTGAATATGATGATCAAATTCACATGGAAATGGAGGAGGACATTACATCACCCTATCAGGAATTTGAAGAAAGTTACCTACAAAAAGATGCATTTGCTGAATGTGACTATCAAATGTTAGACCTGTATGAGCAGAATCTCTTCAGTAATACATGGGCAATTGCTAGTCTCCCACGGCACCTCGGCCTTACAAGAGTCAGTCAATCCATGCCTAGTCCATTGTCTCTAGACAGGAGAAGTAGGTCCCTGGACACGGAAAGCCTGGAGGTCAAGATGCCTGACAAATACAGAGGGAACAGGGCTGCTGTCATTTCTTGTCCTCAAACTGAGGACCCACTTTATTTAAAAAAGAATGTACTCGTGTCCACATCAGAGGTCAGAGACGGTAGCAGCATCATGTCTTTATCATGGCAAACGAAGTCAGAAATGGCTTTAAGCCTTCCTATGACAGACAGGGAGATAACTGGAAAAGTGCAGAGTCCCTATCAAAGCGAAGTAAAACACAAAATATTTTCCAGTTCATCCAGCATTGATTTTTCTAATGGTAAATCTCAACCGCTGTCCTCAAACGTACCAGAAAGAGTGTCCTGTGATTTAATTTCACAGAATACACAGCTTTGTAATAGACAATGTCACCTTCCTTTGCAATCAGATTCTTGTTTACCTCATAGCACCATTGTTTTTTCTGGAAATATGGGGGAAGATTTATTAGTGAGAACAGTTCCAACATCAGATGGTGGAGATGAGGGTATTTGTTATAAAACTGCTATTAACTCCCAATCATATAATAGTAAAAGTATCCAAGGATTGCCTCATACTGGAGGTCCTCTGAACACAGGTGCTTCTAAGGATGAAATGGACTTCATCTCTGAAGCAAGAACCACCAGGGATATGGTGCGCCCTGTGGCCTGCAACAAACTCCCTTAATTGAAAGCAACTCAATCTTATAGTTGCCATTCAGATCATATTTGTATGTGCCAATAATGAGTGTCTTGTATGTTACATCGGATGAAATGATTGTTACTTAAGTTTTACTTGCACAACAAATTTCTTTGAAAAGTTGTACACTGTGATAGACAGGATGTTTAGAAATGATTGTTGAATTAGGCTTCTGTGCCATCATGCTGCATCAAGTACAATAGGTCTTACTGGTGTTCTCTATTTGCCCGATAACAGTTTGCTTCACACCGATCACAAACGTGGCTCATTGAAAGTATTCAAGTGAGTCATATTAAATTCTCATCGAAAGTGCTCCCAGTTTCATCTCATTAAGCTATTGAATTACACTAGAATGTTTTGAAATCACATATGTAGCCTCAATATCCACAATTTGATGGTAGTGCCACGCTTTGTCTATTATGGATTAATTAGTGTGGTTTCCTAGGTTAGCTAGGGCTTGCTTACTTTTCCAATTGCCTCTTAACCACGTTTGTGCTTAAGCTTTAAGTGGCAGGGTGTGTTAGTTTTGAATGCTTATCCACATCTGCTCTAGTATGTTTTTTGTTGGTCTGTCATGGTGGTAAGAATTTGTTTTTTGGCCAGTTTCTTTGCTGGGCTATTTCCATGCCAGATTGGGTTTGGGGAGCAACAGGCAGGAATTCATGGTGATGATATTTTTAGAATATGGCACAATGTGTGCAACTATTAATAAAATGGAACAGTACATATTAAATCTAGTTTTGTTGACTATAAATATTGTCCCACAATATAAAAGTTTGCCTCCTGATACCTTTCAGCATGGGTTATGGCTGAACTGCATTAGACAGCGTTATTGTGTGAAACAAGGGTAATTCATAATGTGTTGACATGATTTGGCTTTTTGTAAGCATTCACGCACAAGAAGCTTCCAGCTTTACCTCAAAATCTCTCGGTGCTAGTTGCATTTAAGCTTCCAATCCATTTAATTTAGGAAAAACTTTGCATACTAAATGTTAAACATATTGACTTGGCCCTTGCCCTGGA
This sequence comes from Acanthochaenus luetkenii, assembly GCA_900312575.1. Lineage (NCBI taxonomy): Eukaryota > Metazoa > Chordata > Actinopteri > Beryciformes > Stephanoberycidae > Acanthochaenus > Acanthochaenus luetkenii. Next base: position 3,037 of record OMOT01059699.1, on the reverse strand, counting down.
AAGCCAACTTAGCCTTACTGCAGAAAAAGTTATTGTTTTCTTGGGTTGCATTTTCAAACAGCTTGACCACCTGTGAAGTGCAGAATTCTCACTAAAATGATGTGCTCCATTTTTGTTTACCTTAGTTAATGCAGGCTTGTGGAACAAAAATGTTATTTGATTTTGTTTGGAAAATACAATGCTATGTCAAGAGTTAAACCGGTATTTTCACGTTGTATCATTTACTTGTGAACTTAATGTTTTATTAGCCAGAGGTAACATGTCTGGTTGTCAGATGAAGATGTACTTGTCGCTTTTTACTGTGTAATATTGTATAAACATCACATAATTTGTATTTATATTTTCAACTATTTGTATTCTCAACATTGTATTCAGAACTGCAATTACACATTGTCAATATATTTTCTTCAATATTTTTTTTCATTGTCTAGAAGTTATGTTAGGTAATTCCTCTGGAATCTGTTGTTACAGTTTTGTCTGAGTATTAGACTGCCTTACACTGAAATAAACATGACGAGACACAATTTGGAGTCATTGGAGGCTTTATTATCTACATACATATAGGTAATGGATTTTGAACATGAGGTGTGTACCATATTTGTTCCCATTTGTCAGAAAAAAACAAATTCAATTACTGTGATTGGAGAATTTGCATTAAAGCATTTGCCACATAAAATATTACAGTCCTACTTGTTATAAGCCTATACAAAATATACAGATTATAAGGGTAGTAGAAAAAACTGAATTTGTAATTCCAAAAAATAACATATAATGAATCAGAATTGGAGTTAATGTACATATTCCAATCCTAAATGGTCCAGTAAACTACTATGAAAAGTGTCTGTGGGTTCAACGTGCTGGAAAATGTCCCTTATTTTCAGTGTTGGCAGGTACATGAGACAATGACAGTTCTCACGCTTTATCGATACAAACAACAGAGCAAGCAGCATAAAAGGCCTGCGTTGATAATACCCATGTTCAGTCGTGGGGGAAATAATATCGTTTGATAGGCGCGTCTTCACAGCTTAGGTTACTTGTTTCCCTCGCGGTATCTGGCAACCCTCACCAATCTGCGACAGCGCCAATGGCAGCATTCTGAGTAGTCTACATTTAGTGCGTGTCGCGGTAGGCGAGGAAGATGACAGCAGCAAGGTGAGATAAGCGCCGTCTGAAGTCATAACCATGGCTATGATTTACGTACATATTAGGTAGCTAACGCTGTGACTGCAGCTGCGATATCGCCTCGATCTGAAATCTTCAACGAACGTTAACTTGATCTCCTGTTACTGTACTGTTCCGGCAAACAACGTTAGCACACATTAAGCAGCTAAAGCTAACTAGCAACCTGACGTTGAAGTTACCCTCTGGAGCCAGAGTGAGCTATATTGTGTTGGCCTTAGCTTGTAGCTAACTTGCTAGCTAGCTAGTTAAGTAAGGCCGGGTGGCCTGAAAAGCTCTCTATACCAGTTCTCTAACCGCTAACCAACGCGGAAAACAAGAAAAACAGAGTCAGGTCGGTTAGTTTATCGCTAAACTGTTTACTATGCAGCTTCTTAAGTGAATTAGCTTACTAGCGTTTGCTAAACTGGTATCCAGGGCCCTGGGGTGTCAAACCAATTACCTCTACTTGGAACTCAATCACAAGGATGATGTCGTGGGAAGGATACGTTGTTATACCAGAAAAGTGTGTTATATGCATGAGATCACTTGTCATTTGTTTAACCTTCCTCAACTCACGATGCTGTTGCTAAGGTTAACCGGTACTTCAGTTCATTATTCTGTGTCGACTGGTCCCCTAGCAGGCTGATGGATGCAATATGTAACCAAATTAGTAAACTACGCTAAGTCGAATAACAGTAAAGTAGGTATTCTTTATGAACATTGTCATGGCATTTGTGCAATATTTCAGGCAGGTTTGAATTGGTTGCGCTTTCATATAGTTTGTAGTTAAGATTAGTTGGCAATCATAAGCTAAACTGACTGGTTATTACTTTTACATTTTAAATTATAGTGCTGATGAACAAGTATCACATTTTAAATAAACTTGTCCTTGCATGTGCTCTCCCATTTCAGTGCCAGTTTCCCACTGGAAATGTGGTAGTGGTTGGCTAACCTAAATAACACACACTTAATGTTTTCTATCTACCATTTATGTTTAATACACGAGGCTAAATAAACTTATTTAAAAAACATGGCCGACTGATGTTGCAATTAACACATCATTTTTAAATTGTCTAGGATATTAGTCAAGCTGGTGTGTTATTTTGTCAAGGCAGCTGTCCATGCTTGTCAAGCGCTTTGGGAAACCATGAGTCTTGCAGTAGGCTACATTTTATAGGACCAAATATTAAGGTAATCGGCAAGGGAATTGCTGCCATGGTGGATTCAGTCCATCGTTGACCCCGATGTATTCGTCCAATCGCCCAACCCTACTGCTCACCTAAAAGTGAGTTCAAAAATAGTTCAAAAAGGTGTTAAGCTCAAGTGTTAACATGACGCGCTAGACTAGAGCAAGTCGTGTACCAGGGACACATGGATGATTTTTAGTGTCTTATGTTCTCATCACTTTGTTTAAGTTCCAGACACACATTCAAACGTTCCATTGTAATAATCAGGATGTGTCACTGGTCTAATGAAGCTAATCTCAGATGGTAGCATATTGCCATCAGCATTACTGTATAATGGAGAAATAAGCTAGCAAAAATATGGAAATAAGTCAAGAAACTGACAAACTTGTAGGCATATTTTTATTGTTTTAAAAATGTTTTAACAAGTTCATCAACCTAAGTTACTCTGTTATTGTAACCAGGGTTCTGTTTTGGGTGACGCAATTTTCCATAACTTCCGTGGCTTTCTGTGATTATGCTAGAGCAAATTCATGACCAAAAATCGTGTTTTTCAGAAAATTATGTTTGAATGCCACATTCAAAATATTTGGAAGTTAACTTGGCCCTGGTAAACTCAATTTGTCCTTAAAGTGGGGAAAGTATCTTGTCTCGTTCCTGTCCCGACTAGCTTGCTACCTAATTAGCACTCA
>OMOT01059698.1:0-16958 GCA_900312575.1 Acanthochaenus luetkenii | reverse complement strand
ATAATAATCTCTGTCCCGCAGGGACCTGCACCATTTGTTTGGCAGACCCTACAAACAGTTTCAATCCCTTTCCTCCCTGCCTTGTTTTCGCTGCCGCAGCCTATCGCAGTCGTCTAATTAATGCGGCCTCCCTTTTCATCTCGACTTCCTGTTCATTGTTTGATCCTTTCCCCCCCCTTCTCTAAGTCCAGGATTTAAAAGTCACTGCCTCCACTGGTTATCACAGCACATTTGAGTGGCTGAGGGTTAAAAAGGTGCTTTTCTCTGGATTATGACTTCCTTACATATTCATTGTTTCACCATTGCTTCTCTTAATATCCTCAGACATTCCATTAAAGAGCTCAGGATTATTTGACACAGTATAAAAGGATTAGCCAGTTTATGTTTGCATACTATTTGAAGCAGTTTCATGTGATTTAATTTTGGAGCTAATTGTGTCATATTCTGTGTCCATGCCTAAAACAGACCAGACATTTGTTACATACTGATATTTAGTGCGACTACTAAGACACTAAGGTGCTGAAAACATCAATGTTAAATCCATCCCAGCAGACAATTCACACGTCATCCAAATGAACGTTGAATTGTGTTTGGAATCTAGAGAACCAGGACTAATCTGTGATGTCATCAAGAACGTGTAATAATGTTTGTTCGTTTGAGCTTTTACATCCACGTGAGCATGGATGTCGTAACCTCACCAAGTGTCACAGTGGCCACAAAGTCGGCGTCTTACTCATTGCTAATCCATGAGAAAATGTCGCTTGATGACGCCATAAATTAGATTCTTTGCTCCCCTGTGTCTAACTTTGATAGGGACCTTTTTTCATGTTAATACTTTTGACTGAACTCTACAAGATCGTGAGAGTAGCATGTGTTGATATAGACAGACTACATCTCCATGTGGACTGATGTGCTGCGAGTGCACACGTCTATAGCAACCTATTAATGACCTCTCCCTCTGTGACAGAGGGATTTGAGAAGCTATAATTGGTTCTCCCCACATGTATGCTCCTCAGTGTGCGCCCTCCTCTCTCCACAGGGAGCACTTTGATGATAACTTGCTGCATTACACGCTAACTTTTCGACAATGGCTACACGCTCTGTCTTTATTGCCCCGACTCATAATGGCTATCTTGAAGTGCTGCCTCTGGCAATCCTGTCGCAAATAAATAGAAGCTGACACAGTAATTTACTCAAATCTTCTCTACAGTTTTGCCCCCTTCTCCCTCCAGAGATTACCCCCGTAACAACAATTATTTCAAATGTCATTGATTCCTGCCTGCAGGGTGCAGACAAATGAACATAAAATATTTTCACTCTGTCAAAATTAAAATGTTAAGGGTTTTCAAAACCAAGACGGGTCTTATGCTGTGGACAACAAATCCAACCTTGGCTGTATTTTTGTTCCAGATCAGACATAAAATGTGGAGTTTTTTTCACCAAATGACTATTAACCTTTATCTAATAGGGGCAATGGCTCTCATTTAGAGGGAAGACCCAGCGGAGGACATATAATTCCCTTTCAGTGGAGCCTTGTCAGCTCGGTGCACTAAACAAGATGAACACACAGCCATAGTGCTGCTGTCTAGTTCAGCAACCCTGCCCATGCAGAAGGGATGGAATCATATCCGTATACCTGAGATCTTGTCAATATATTGAAATCACCTTGTAAGCATGGGTGAGATCAAAATCTATCATAGGATTTTATTGTGTGATAAGAGTAAGACTGTCAATTCATTTGGACTGTTATGCAATTATTGTTTCCATCCTTGTCTTTGAGTGTGTGCGTGTGTGTGTATGTGTGTGTGTGTGTGTGTGTGTATGTGTGTGTGTGTGTGTGTGTACACGTTTGAGTAGCTAGGGGGTCAGGAAAACGTTTGTGGCTCATTTCCTTGTTTCATGTTGTTGTGCACGGCACAGCTCAGTGGAGGGGATCTTAACATGTCACAGTGTCATGCCAGTGTCTCTTTCTGGTTCTACATGACCTCTTTCACCCCCTGCTCTCTTCTCCGTGGACTCTGCTTGGCCAGACACAACAGATAATGTAATAGAGATATTTCTGCTCCAATAGGAAATAAAGTACGTGTCCTTGTGTGACCGACTGGTATTGAACCGTGCTCTCCTATGGACCTGTGTTGACCTGCAGAGCGTAAGCCCACGGCTGTGGTTCAGGGTACAGTAGAGCAAGGTGTTAGGTAGGGTATGACGTGCTCATAGTGAAGTGCCTCAGTGCTCCTTCAAACCAAGTCCATTATCATCCTCAGGTAGGTCAGTTCAAAATAATTAACAACATATCAGAAGGGGCTTACAATAAATAAATAAAACATTCAATACATAAAATGCTAAGGTGATACAAAGTGCAACAACAAAATAAATGTGATAACAAAGGCTTAAATTTGCACCATCGTCGGTTTGGTCCGCTTTTGCACCACAAACCTAGATATTCTCCTTTATTCAGTAGAATGGTGAAAATATGCTGCTTTACTTTGCGATTGTCTTTAGATGAAGGAGCCTAACTGCCTCCCTATGATTATTGTGTTTTATATAGCTATTGCCAATAAAACACTACATCCCTTGATTTGTCTCTGATGAGCCCTGAGGCACACCCAAAACTGTCCCAGGTTGCTCAATACTCAGTTACTGGCCCAGTTTGTTGATTAGTTACCCCATCTCACATAAATACTCACTCACACAGACAGACACACAAATGAGAATTGCACCCATGGGACGCAATGATTCTATCATACTTTAGCTAAACATAGACTGGGAATTAGTTGACTGGATAATCAATTTGACAGAGTGCATCAGCAAAACCTGTGTGAAATGTATAGACAGTGCATGTCAGATAAGCCTTTGTTAAGTCTAACATTTATCACACAGATCACACAGATTCAAATCCACATGTAGAAAGACCCTGTACATTTTGTAGGTATAGTTTTTAAGCAACATTGACAGTGTATAGATGAGGTTCTGGAAACTGAAATGCAAGAGGGAGCCTACATGCCATTTATGCTGAGCTATCCCTGTCTTCTTTGCAATTTAGAAATGTGTCTGATTCTGCTGTTACCTTATGTATGTTATTGCCCAATGGTCAAACGTGACATATGTGTGGTGACAGTATGTGGCATGTGTCTCAAGCCAAACCACTATTTTGGAAAATGTGTGTGGGCAGCTTGTCACCATTTTCACTGCAAAGCAGATAAGCACTAAACACCTCTAAAAGTAAATGACTTCTGAATAATTACTATCTATAACCTCTGCTCCCAAGTGAGCAATTTAGTGAGCCCAGATGGTCCCCAAAATAGGATTTAGGTGCCAAATTGACAACATTACTCAAAGGCATTATCAATTACCTAAATATCAATTGCAGTGTAATCAAGTTGAATGGGAAGAAGGTGTCTTGGAGGAGGTATCATGGAGTGACCATGATTTAGTCACTGGGGACACTGACGTTTTTATGATTATAATTAGCTAGATCTTTCTTTCTTACTCGTTATCGTTCCACACCTTTGTCATATTCGCACCTTTACAGCAGTAGCTATACATGAAATGAAATGGGATCTCTTATGAATAACATAGGGACTTTGGGGAATCCATTTGTGTCTGTCCATAAGGCCCCAGCTAATGCAGCATCATAGAAGACTAGCACTGAAGCGTTACAACCAAGAGTGATCTTGGCTCATTTATGCTATATAATGTGTATATATTGTGGCATTCCTCTAATGGAGGTGATGTAAATTATGAGCCATTTTCAGACAGAGATCTGGAGGTCTTTTGTGGCTGTTGCCTGGTGCGAGCTCCACCTCTTCCCCATTTGAAGAGCTAACAGACCCAAAACACTCAAAGGTTGGCTGACCAAATTGGCGCTTTAGAGAATTCTGACATCATCGCGATGCTCATAATGAACAAAATGAAAGATGTACCGCTATATTGTACTCATTTCCACGAATGTATTGCAATATGTATGGCTGTGATTGGAGGCTTAGTTCGAGAAGATTGATGGCTGACATGGGTGTAATAGTGATTACCTGGAGCATTTGTTCCTAATCTGTTTGGTAGGCTTTTGCCACAGCTGTCCCCTGTAATCTGCTGCCTACAATGTTCATTTGATCAGAAATACCTCACATTTCTACTGTTACCATCCAACTGAATGCATGTTTTCTACTGGGGCACTCCCAGCAACATGCTGATGAAAGTGTAAAGCAGTCAGTCAACGTGTAGGGTTGACGTAACATTAACATGAAACATATGAGACTATGTTAAACAGTACTGGCACTCTTAGTGGTCTGAGATTTGTTAAAAAATGATTTCAATATCTGCAGAATGTCAGGCTTTAGATTAATCTGAGAGAATTAATTTAGAACAATTATTTCTACTGTAGTCCCGCTTTCTAATATTTCTTCTAGATAAAGTATGAAGTGGCATGAAGGCGAATAGATCTATTGTGTAGACCCTTTGTTACCCCAACCTCTTGATTGTTTGCAGCAGGCAGGTTTGCCGTGAAACCTCTCACCTTGCCCATTATTAATTTTCCATCAAATCTGGAAAGTTTGGATGTACGCAATTAAGAAGTCAGGCAATGTAAATGAAACGTTTCAGCAAGTTTCCATGACAGTGATATATAATACATAGATCATCTTCACTTATTTTGACTTGCTAATTAATCAACATTATTTATTCAGGGGAGAAAAAGAAAACTTTGTCATTAGCAAATTGCTTTATCTAATGCAGCAGACTCAGCAAGAATTAGGAACTTCCAATTTGATCTGGAAGTCTAAATGACTCATTAGCATTAAGATTTATTAAATATTATGTGAACTCAGGCAAGAACAGTGTTGATGTGTGGATATTAGTAAGTGAATTAACACAGATTAATTTCTGGGCAAATCACTGTATAGTCTTGTGTCTGTGAACACACGCGTCTTCCTTCCAGGAACGTAATGTTCACATTCAGTCATTATTAATATGCCGACTACAGATCAGGGACAGTTTACTGTATGTCACAAGATGGAGTTTTAGGGCTATTCATCAGCAGTTTGCTGTCTTTTATGGTGACGTTACATTTACTGAAAAGGTGAACATCTATTAACAGTGACTTTCTATTTGAGCAGATGAATTAAACGATCAATCATCTTTTCATAAGGCATAATGAATAATATATCTTTCCAAGCAAAAACATCAGTTAGTGGACTGGGCTCACAATAGAGAAACCTGGTCTAGTTTTCGAGCTGGACTGGTGTTTTGTAGCAGGCATTGAGTGAGCACATTAATCTAATGCATCAGCAGGTCCACATTTGTTTTAATGCAAACTGAAGAGAAGAAATGCAGTGCATCTCCAGGGAGAAGAAGCTTAAAATTTCCGTCTAATGATAATAGATGATAATGTTAATGAGTTTTCCAAACATAACAAATGGAATGAATTACTGCGTTAGAACCAACTCTGTTTCATTAAAATACAATAAAAAGGAAAGATTCGTTTTATATGGGAAATAACTTTCCTCTTTTGCGTTATTGATGAGAGTGAAGGGAGCATATCAAGGTTGGCTTGAGCCTCTGGTCAATATTGATGAAATATTGCTACTGTATAGTGTAGTCATTTTTCTTGGATGCTCATGTGACATTAAGCAAAATCTAATTATTGTCATGACTGCTGACCCCTCAGTGGGCAACACGATTCAACACTGGTCAAGGTATTAAGCTGCATTTCTGTGACAATCTCTCCTTTGTTGGACCCATTTGAACACGAGAAGTGACTGAAACGCTCTTGCAGTGTAGATCATTTGTTGGCCAAAACCATACGCTTCAATCTATCTTGATGATCTTATTCCCCAAGCATTGTTCTTCCACCATAATCAATTGTGTGGAGGCCCTGTGCTCAAAGTAGTCAGGAACATTGGGATTATGTGCTGAGGCTACTCTCTCTCGGAGACGACCTTGTCTGTGTAACAGTACTGTTAGCCCTCGGCCTCGGGCAGTCAAACACGCACTCAATCACCCCTGTAACCCTTGCAGTCAACAACAGACTTGTCGTAGCCCTTCGCTACAATCTCAATTTGTATTTTGTCTCTGACAGTGATGACTTGACAGAGAGAAATCATTTGTCTTGATCTCCATCCCTCCTTTGAGGAAGTAGGTCTGCACCTTGAAGTTTAACAACTGTATGTCCCTCTGCTCTCAACCAAACAATGTACTTCCTTCTTTTAAAATTCCTCTGTACTTTCCTTACAAAATGTACATTTAGAGTGGATGCACACCATTATATTCAGTTCCAGCATCCACTAAGATTCAAATGTATTGTTTTCAAGTTTTCAAGAGGGTAAAATGTAATGCATTCAATATGTTCAATTGTATTGTGTACACTGTAAACCCATAGCATGCAACTGAATATTTCTCAATTGATCTCGGATGATATATTTGCTAATATGGTGAAGTAAACTAATATGGTTAAGTAAACTCCTAAAGTTGTGGGAAATATATCTTTTTGTGTTTTTATTTTTGTTGCCGTCCTTGCAATTACATCCTATCATACCCTTTCTCAAAACGCATCAATGGAGGCTGTAATCGTTGATACAGTATCCTCAGGCATACTGCAATCTGACATCTGCTCACCTTCAAAGACTTAGTCTTGCCAGGTACTTGCTAATAATGTCTGCATAAACAAAATGTCCTACTCACACAGAAATGCATACTGCGCGTGGTCAAAGAAATCAAAAGTTGCGTGCACCTCAGCCAGTGGTTTCAGTTGAGTTGAATTAGTGTTGACTTTTGAAGTTGTCTGTGCTTAGCTGGGTTTACAGTGCTGAAATCATGGCAGCAGCCCTAAATGGTCGAGTCTTCTGCCAAGCCTGCATCAGTAAACACTGCAAGCCTCTAACGGTGATGCACTGTAATGGCTTGGTCTTGAGCCTGGCCAGAACATTGCATGAGGTGCTAAACAGCGACTGGCTATAAATATAAGTGGTGAGCACTGCCAGTTGCACTCTTACAGCTGAAATGAGGCTGATGATGGGGGCTTGAGAAAGAAAAGGGATATCAGCGGTCACTAAATCATTCTGTAATCAGCTCTCTATGCAGACTCATCCATGCATGTTCAACGCCCCATTCTGGAAGGCTCCAGCAACAGAACGCTCCAGCTGACCCCATCTGTACCCCATCTCGTTTTGCATTATCCCCAACCCATAAAAGTCCCATGCAGCACAAAAGAGTTAATGATTCCCTTTGTTTTGTTGCGGGGAACGGAACCAAAGCAAATGACAACAACAAATCCATCAAACTTAGCAGCAGTGAGCACATCAGCAGTTTTCGCCAGCCCACCAGAGGCCTAAAATGCACATATTGCATGCTGGCCCCCCGAGCAGCAGGCGGCCCTGGGACTCGCCAGCCCCTCGGTGGCCAGAGAGGACTTGATAAATGACTGGAGCAAACTTCTCTGTCACCAGTGAGGGAGGAGCCCCCCCACAGTAAGCTACATCATCCTAACAGCATTATTCTTTTCGTGCCCGTTGTCGATATGGCGTCCTGTGATTGGCGTCACGCTTTGCACAGGTTAATTGGAATCCTGAACTGGAAAACGGCAGGGGAAAAGTGCAAATATCGTCGCCCAGAGAATCACCATACGAATACCATGTATCTATGTGTCGATTCCAATCTGCGGCGCGGACATGAAACGTTAACAATGTTGAAATACGGTTTCTACGACTGGGTAATAATGATTCCTCGGAAATATATTATCAGGAGCAAGTGCTATTTCCAATAGCTTTAAAAACTGTTAAGCTAAAGAGCCATTAATTGACAGCGCATGAGGTGATAACAAGACCCGAGAAGCAATCACAGCCATCTCAACATTTATTAGACACCATTCAACATCATTGAGTTCAAAGTTATGTACAATTTTGAGCCATAAAATACTGATGAAGTGTTTAGTATGGGTCTCATTCAATATGACAGCAATACCATCTATTGGGCTGCTTGGGGATATTGCAGACCTTACTTTCCCAGCTGCAACATACTATTCAGGTGCATTATTAGATTGGAAAAGGTAACTCAATCACAGCATGTCCCCAGACAGATCAAAAGCATAGACTCAGACCCGGGGACACCCATATGTTCAGTGACCTAAAGCATAAACGCGACTGGCACAACACCTTAATAAAGTAGTTTGACCTGATGGAAAACTGAGATCATATGATCTAAGTATGAACCATGTTGTCAAAGGGAACTCTTGGTACGTTAGCCGCATGTGGAGCTGTGGGACAAACAGAGGGCTACAGTGGAATGGACTGCCTTCCTCATCAGGGCAAAGAGAAGACAATGTCAGATGGCCTTATTGACAAGTTAATGAGGCATAAAATACTCCCTAGAAGACCCATCCACCACCCACTCCACAAGCATCTCCCCAAATCATTGATTTACACGTTATTCACAATGCAGTGTTTACAGCGCAGGAATAGTTTAGGTAATTAAATGTCGCATCTACGTTAATAAGTGACTTCACCATTTCCGTTGCACTTGATCTATAATTATCCAACCTGGTTTTGTGTGGCATGCTTGCTGTATTTTGCCTTCTGATTTCGTCAATGGACGACCAGCAGTTAAATCCCTAATGAGACCTGAAATACTTGTTCCGTATTTGAGCAGTAATGGAAATTATTTTTCCTTTTACAACTGGTGTATGTGAATCATAGAAATGACAGAGACGGCAGATCAAGAGTAAAATGAAGTATGCAAATTGAATAATATTTATCAGAGAATGCTTATGGCGGAAGGCTATTAATTTCTCCTCTGCTTCCTGACACTTTAACATATGCATCACCTGCTTCTCGCAAATGATTATTTTTGTGTTTTCCATCTCCGTTGACAGAGCATTATTTTCTTTTCCATTGCATCTTGTTATTTTCCTAAACTTTCCCTGTCTGAAGAGGTGTAATGGCCTCTGATTGAAATTTAATTCAGAAAAACTAAGTGAAATACATGTTGTGTGTTTAATGGAAAAAATAATTGCACGTCAGATGAAACAAAGGATGACGCATAGTAAACCAGGAAGAGTGACTACAAACACAAGTCAGCAAAGAGGTCAGCCTGTTCACTCTCTCATTCGTTGCAATCACTTACACACACAATCATTCATTCATTCACTCACCTGACTGATCACTCACTCAATCCCTCTCTCATCAGTCAAATTCAAACAGACTAGCAGATTTGTTTAACCCATTGGAGGACGTCATCACATGAATACACCTTGGCAGACTATTAAAGTAGCACACCCAAAATAGTATTGACGAGCAAGATTATCTTCTTCGGTGGTGTCGGTGGCCTCTGCAGAGTTGTGAGACCCATTCATATGCAGAGGGCTCTCGTGCTCTCTGGAGAAGCAGAGTTGATGAATGTGTATGAGTGAAAAGCAACATTTCCCGTGAAGACTTTGTCTGCGAGACTACAGTACAGGAGTGCTATTTCAATTCATCCCTGGAGCAGCCCACAGCGATTGAGCCCGTATAGCTCACTCCTGGGCTCCGAGAGTGGTCAGGAAGATTGATTCCACGGCTAGATCACAGCTCACTGAAGATTGAAATGCATGCTGGTTGGGGCCCATGCGTCACATGACCTTCTAGGTGTGGTGAGGTAAAAGACAATATGAAGAGAGACACATTTAAATGGCATTTTTAGGACGTTCAAAGTTCTGGTCAGTCGTTGTTATTGTGTGTTATAGTACAGCAGCAGGCCGCCGTTTCGCTCCTGCACTGTGCGTAGTGTAATGACCTGTGGGTTATTGCAGGGACAGTGTGGTGGTGATCATTGCATCTGCCAAAGTGCCTCTAACCTTTTGAGTATCACTTATAATTAGCGGGGAGAAGACATTGCAAAAAAAAACACCCAGATGGTGACATTATTTGATAGTCTCCCAAAATGACGACCACGGTCCTTTAATGCTTGTGTGATAGTTTTAATTAAAATGCCTTGTCAAAACGACAATTTATGCTAAATTGATGCTATGCATGATGCTATTAATACAATGTCACTGACATTCCTATTAATTACCCTGACTAGTTGATATGACACATATCTTCATTATCGACATACAGATTACGATTGTCTTAACTGTTGGAGGAATGGAGAGCCCAACTCATACCCTCATCTAATAACCATTTGATAGGAATATTAGCTCATTTTGAGGCTGGCTCAAGTCAGAAAGGACCTACCTGTCATGTCATTTGTTTATCCCTTTCCTGTTCTGTGACCTGAAACAGAAATGACACAAACAATGACAGGCTTGACAGGGGAAATTGTGGACAAAACAAGCCTCTATTTGGCTAACCAACCAGCAAATATGTCTGATGATGCAATTTATTCACTCCACACGAGAGCACGTTGTGCAAAGATCCGACTGAGGGAATTATTCAGGTCTTCCGTCTAAAATTCCTTTACATCAAGTTTTTTGAGACATAAAGTGGCATAGGGCAGTACACCCAGAGTGCGGTTGGCTGTTGTGCTAACTACACTCATCAACATATGCTTGCCAAAAATGTGAATTATTGTCTAGCTTTGTAATTTAATCGATTTTGGCGAACATAGAGGAAAGGTGATATGCTGAGACTCGACGTCCGTACATTGAGAACTAGCGGTTACTAAAAGAAATGGAAAGTTTAAGGTAACAGCAAAAAGGCAGTAGTACATTATTTGCATCTCTTCTGTGAATTAAGCTGGATATGGCAATTACAAATTATTGTTCTTTTTATTTTATAAACAATACAAATAAAATTCCATTGAAATTAATCTCGAACCCACAATCTTCTTGCTGTGAGGCAACAGCGCTAACCACTGAGCCACCGTGCTTACTAGGTCATGCTCACATGTTGTCAAATGCTCGTCTTCCTCATCCCATAATGCACAGCGTAGCTGGCTACGGGAGCTCGTCTAGTCCAAGTTGGGTCGGACTGAGGTCGGATCATGTTCTCACCACAAACGTACCGCACCAGAGTTTCTGTACCTTACATTACTTTAAGTTAGCCTACTAGAATTAAGAAGGCAACTTTTAAGATTGAGCAGGCAAGATGCCACTATGAGAGTGGATATAGTGTTATTCATGTATTCATGTATGGTGATGTTACCTCAAGCTCAAGAATTGTCAAGAAAGCTAGCTACAGTTAGCCTAATGATTAGACTACTTCAGTTACTTTGTATGGCACTATGAAATGAAATTGAATGACTGAACTAACATAATTATTTATATATAACAGAGATTATAACTAGAGATACTTGTTATATCCAAGCTTATTAGTTATGTGGTTTTATTAGCATTTTAGCAAACTGTAGGTTGAAGAAAAACATGGACTGGCGAACATGTACCACTTCCGTTGCACAAATTGGAAATTAACTGTAGACTTTTTGAATCTTATTAGCCCTATATTAGCCTGCAACAGTAAAAGCAGCGCACAAAGAACATCTGATGACTAGCACAAAGGAAAGGACTAATAGTTTTCTGAATAACAACTCAAATAAACAGTTTTTTGTTTTGTTTTTTAACTATTGTTTGTACTATTCTGTGGAATAAACACTGTTTAGACAACGTCAAACTGAGGGAGGGTAAACATGTTATGCTATTTGACAATAACAAATTGCCTCATAAGCTATTTTTTTGTATTCACAAATAAGGCAAGGGTAAATGATGTATTGTGCTGTTTTGGGAATTTACCAAAAATATAGTATTAAAACAATTGCTAGAAGTTAGATTGCTGTATGTTGTACAAGGGCCAGGTTGCGGTGAGTGAACAGTTCAGTCAGGTCTGTCTGGTTCATCTGTTTTTCCTCTGACAGGGTAGTCATCTTCATTCCCTTTGTCCTTACTTTGGAGCATGAGGTGATATATAAAGGTGTGTGCCTCTCCACTCATCCTCTTGGACTGAATAATGTTTTAAGCTTAAGTCTTGGCTGAGTCGTATCCTGAATTGAGAGGAATGGACATATTTCATTCTGTAGACATTCTGTGATACATTAATATGCGATCTCCTTTCATTGGTTTTCGGATTTTGCTGTCGGAAAAGCATCGTGTCATATTCACATTATTAGCTTGGGCATCCAAATATCAAAGTATTCCTGTTGGTCCATAATCTCAGTGTTGTTTTTAATTGAATGATGTGTGTTTCTTTGGTAGACGATGCTACAACATTATGCATATACATGAAGAGAAAATGAGACATCTACTGTCTGAAAAACTGACACCTACTCTCACAAAATGATTGCTGGCACGACAGTAAAGAACATTACGGTTTATTAGTAACAGTATTAGTTATCATGAGAGCTTTGTTTAGAAAATAGTCACTTTTTGAGGACAGAATCTTCTGTAGTTTTAATAATATCAATGAAATGATATTCAGGTTTTAAAAAAAAGAAGCATTTTGAAAAGAAACCCTTCATATATTTACCATGAAAGCATGTTAAGCATCAGACAGCCGTGGCCATTTTCCCTATTCCTTCACATAATTAGACAATAGAGGGCCCACATACTTTATTTGATAGTACTGTATGTTAATTGACAATTGTTTACGACTGTTTGTCCAGACTGTTATCCTTTGTTTTATGGTGCCCGCCGCGGTGAGCTCAAAGTCGAACTCAATATGATGAGGTATTAGCCTCCGCCACCATTTCACTCAGATATGTCAAGGTCAGGTCACTGTGGGATTGTCTCCAACCCCCAGCGGCCACAGCCACACATCTTCCCTCTGTAGGGGGACGCACGTTATTTGTGTTCACCTCATCGCTGCTCAGATGGACTGTGCAGAGATAATAATACCCCTTCAACCTTCTAAATGATTACAATTGTAAGAAAACAACTGCTTTTGCTGCCAGTGTCACTGCTTGGGTTTTGATTTCAGACAAAGTGTTCCTTCCACTGTTATTTCACACTGACACACACACACACGCATGTAAGTAACATGGCCGTTTATGCAGACGTGGACCATGTTTTATAGAGGCTGCGATCCTGTAGTTCGACACCAATGATGAGCCGACCAAGTTGCCTGATGAACTTGTACTTCGGAGCAATGAGACATCCAGTTTTCTGCTGTGTTGTTTACTCTGCCAAAGGAGGAAGGAGAGGGGATCCATTTGTCCCAAGGTGAGACACACTCTCCAACACCCCGGTGTTAAATAAACACTCCCAGACCTCTGGCCGGCTCACTCCGGCCACGGGAGTACCATTGGTGTGTCTGGATGATGGAGGGCTATTGTTATCTATCGCCTCTGCACTCTGCCGAGAGGCCAAGGGGAAGGTTGGCCGTGGCCAACTGCTACATATAGACTCGCCCACGCACATTATGTGACATTTCTTGGACCTAAATAAAAATAGAAAGGAGATTTGCTGACACTTTCTTAGAATAACATCTGATTGAAGAGGGAAAGAGGGAGAGAGAGAGGGAAAAAAAGTGAGCGCGGCTCAGCGTGTTTCATCACCTGCAAAGCCAATGAGGGAGAGCGTCTCCGCGTCAACAACTGTAAAGCGTATCCCAGCTGCTGCTGCTGCCATCTCCGCTGCACGCTACACTAACCAAGAATGTGTATTTCTGCAGATGATTAAATCAATACCATTTTGACAAGACTTGTTGGAAAATGCCTCTTTGTTTTACGCAAGTCCTTCTCTTTCATCAGGGAGCATTTATCAACCTGCCGGGGAGCTGTCACCTAATGGAGATTGTTCTTTAGTCTGCACTTGATAGAAGGGAGCGATTATGATGCATGTTGATAGTTTACGGAGATATTGACACTGGAACAAAGAGCAGACCCCTGCGGCCTTTTCCCACACGCTGCCTCAAAGCCCCATGGTCATGTTTCAAACGCATCTCTCCCCCTCCCTCTACGTCTCCCATGATGATTTCCTTTGTTTTAGTGGTCAATTAAGGTCTGAATGCCCCACAATGCTGCAGTGGTGGCTAAGCCCTCTGTAAACGCTTCTCGTTTGTGAGCAATACAACAGGAGTGGTGAGGGGACTCCGGTTCCCTTTTTTAAACTTTACGACAGAAGCCAGACGCTCCTTCCTCTGTAATGTCCCATGGCCTCGGCCCCACCCTCCCCCCTATACTTAAAAATAAAAAACTCATCCTAAAAATGCGTACAACACTTAGTCTGGGGTTTGCGTCTGGCACACAAGGAGTTAATGATAAAACCAGCCCAGGGTGTGACAACAGGCCCTGAATATATTAAGCTTGAAGGAGACAGGAATGAGAAAAGGTGGGACGCTTATAAAAAGAGGGAGGAGAGTGGGAAAACAAATGATGGGCTCTACCTATAAATTCTTCATCTGCATTGGCTGATTGGAATGGCTTGACTGTGCGCTCAGCTGTGACTCAACAACTAATCCAGTTTGTAAGTTATTATTTATCTTAGGGAAAGTTTGTCAAACTTGGGCTTTGATTTTCCCACCCTGATTTCCCTCTTGTGGCTCGCTCTCGCACATGCTCCCCACATAATTTATGACCGCCTCTGGTCTTGATGACAGATTATTAAAAGTAGAATTAGTTTTTTGCGCGGGATTTCTCCACTGGGAATTGGGAAGGCAGTGCTCTCTGCGGAAGGTCTCTCACGAGGTCTCCATTACTAATAGAAGTTTTTTTTCTCTGATGGGGGGCGAGGAGACTAATGATTTGAATTTACCGTGGCGGCCGTCACGTGGTCTGGAAGGCATCAGTCGAACAGACAAGAGGTTAACTTCCTCCCCGTGGAGAGGTTTATTGGATTGTTTAGCAGCAGAAGGATAATGTTTTTGTCGTAGACTGCTGCGGCAAAACAGCGGCATGGCAGAGAGAAGGGGAGAGGAGAGATGATGGGAGGAAGGACACAGAGAGACGGGGTCCAGGGATGGAGAGAGGGGCAGTGTGTGGGAGAGAGAGAGAGAGAGAGAGAGAAAAGGGATGAAAGAGGGAGGAGACAGGAACAGGGAAAGCAGTATGATCGGGGCACAGTGAACAAGGCAAAAGCAAGTTATTTCTAATATAGGTGGACAGATACTATAAAGCATGATGATAGTATACCATTCCTCTACAGCACTTACACACACACACACGCATGTGCAGAGGAGAGCACGCAAACACACACTCGCACTCAACGATGTACACAATACACAAACACACGCACACAGTCACTCTCACTCACGCACAGACAAAAAGAGAGATGTTAGTTCCTTTCACCTGATGGCCGTTTGGAGCTTGTACTCCCAGCATGCCTCGGCAGTATGGGTACCAGAGGGGAGTCACAGCGCAGCTGAGAGCCTCGGCTTAATCTTATGCATCATTAAGCACTCAGCGGCAAGCCAGCGCTGTTCATATACATCATCCACGCTTAATAAACATAATGATGACATAAGATGTAATTCTAGATGAATTTTCATTTTATAGGGAAATGGAGAATTCCTGTAGAAAGGAAAGAAAAAAAAGTAAATTATCTGGGAAGTACAAAATAAATGATGTGGTTTTCTTTTCGTGGTTTTCTTTCTCGCTTAGATGAATGTAAGTGTTTGGGGGCATCTGAATTGGGGATAGTGTGTTAGGCTGCATGGGGATGTGGTGTTGGTGGTGGCTGTGTGGCTTTGGTTGTGGTGGTGGCGGTGATGGTGACGGTGTGGCAGATGTGGTTGAATGAGAGGCGGGGTTGTGCCGGGGGTGTTTGAGAAAAATGGGGGTGGCTATTGTGAAACGTTTGCCATTTTTAATTCCTAATCGTGGGGCATGATGGACAGGCTGAGACACCCCAGACTGGAGCTCATCCATCATGGGAAGAGGAAACCAGAGAGAGAGAGAGAGAGAGAGAGAGAGAGAGAGAGAGAGAGAGTGAGGGAGAGATGTACAGTTTCAGATCGAGTTACCTTACACGAGGGAGAGGGGAAATAGTTTCCTGATGAAAGCAAGCAGGGCTGCTGGAAGGATGTGGGAGTGAAAGGGCACTGGGTACTGTGGGAGGGCATCGTGGGCCTCAGATTGCTTCATGTCTCCCTGCTGGGGACTCCGGGGTTGCTCGGCCTGGAAATGAGTTCAGTTTCCAGGGACCTCTCTGCGTACCGCGCATTGAATCATCCTGAGAGGTATCCTCGCAGCACTCGTCTTCAGCAGATAGCACACGTATAGCTGTGATGACCTGGCGATGGTAAAGTGAATACAAATGGGAAATAATCAAGCCAGGAATCACCAGAGCTACTCAGACACAATAGAAATTAATGTTCAAGTCTGCAGGATTCACCAAGTCCCCTCTGTTGCATATTGCTTTGGAGAATCGATACACTCCAGTGTCAATTGTCAATAGCAACGTTTGCCATGGAATTTGATTTACTAAATGAGTCTTGTCATCTCAGACATTCTGATTGTGTCTTTTTGGTCAGAGTGTATTGTAATGTTTGGATCCTGGTTTTGTCTTGCTAGCAGAGAGCAGCTATACGCCATTAGTGTACGTGAACTGTACATCAGACATGACAATGTCTCATTATGTTTGAGAATGAATTAGCTTGAGTGTGTTGAGGTCCTGGTTGCCGTCCTTTTTTTGAGGCACAATGTGAGTTTCAGACCTCAGCAAGTTTGGAGCTAGTGGACCATGTGAGCCAGTATGCCAGTGGGTGAGCCAAGTCTCTCAATGCAGGGATCATTACCACCCCTCCTTCTCTCTCTCTCTTTCTTATTCTCTCTCCCCCCTGCTTTCTCTTTCTTTCTTTCTTTCTTTCTTTCTTTCTTTCTTTCTTTCTTTCTTTCTTTCTTTCTTTCTTTCTTTCTTTCTATCTATCTATCTATCTATCTATCTATCTATCTATCTATCTATCTATCTATCTATCTATCCATCCATCCATCCATCCATCCATCCATCCATCCATCCATCCATCCATCCATCCATCTATCTATCTATCTATCTATCTATCTATCTATCTATCTATCTATCTATCTATCTATCTATCTATCTATCTATCTATCTATCTATCTATCTA